>PVJO010002820.1:0-135867 GCA_004026905.1 Hystrix cristata | reverse complement strand
ATGGAAGGGAGGGGAGGGGAAGGGGGGAAGAGGGGGGAAAACCAAGATGTATCATGTACAGGTACAAAATAACCATGTTGATTATGATCATTATGTATGCAATGTACCAATACATGTTCTTGGTAAAAAATAATAAAAAAATTAAAAAAAAAAATTCAACACAATCTGAATTAGAATGAGCATTCTGGGACTGATCAAAGATATAGTTAAAAAAAAAACTGACCAAAGATATATTAAAAAATAACTGAAGTGCTTATTCAAAACTTACTTAACTTTAGTAAAAACAGCAGATGGTGGTGGAGCTTTAGTATGGGATTACTCTATTCCCTTCTCCCTGACTCTGTGCAAAGTTTTATAATGCAGGGCAGACCCCAAAGCTGAAGGCTAAGTTTATTTGGAGCAGAGCACTGAAAGATGCAAACAACAGTGATCTCAGCAGTGAACCAGGAAAGGCCAACATCACAGACCATGTGCTCTAGATACTATGTGGGGCAAGCAACAAACCAGCCAGAAAAGAACCAGAAACTTAAAAGCTCTTGTAAATATGTTTTAAAACAAAAAGAAATCATGTTTTAAAAATTTTTTTAAATATATAATCAGATAAGTCATCAGATAAAAAGCATCAATGGAGACAAGTTATAAAAAAGAACCAAATGGAAATATTGAAGTTGAAGATTACCAAAATTGAAATAAATAATTCACCAAGAGACACTCAAACAAGTTTGAGATGGTATAAAAAAGGATGACAGAACTTGAAGATAGAACAATCTGAAGAAAGAAAAAAAGGAACTTAAAAAGAAAACATAACCTCAAAAACCTGTAGGTCATTGAAAAGAGGCTGAAAATCTATTTCAAGCAGTAATGGTTAAGAATTTCCCAAGTTTAATAAAAACATTAATCTATATTTCCAAGAAGTGCAGTAAGTTCTAAGACGATAAATCCAGCGAGCTCTATACCTAGAAAAATCATAGTCAAAGCACTGAAAGACAATGAATAAATCTCAAAAGTAGCAATAGGAAAATGACTCATTAAGTAAAGATGGGGGAGGCTGAACCTGCATCAGAAACCAAGGAGGCCAGAAGCAGGAAGATGACTTGTTCCAAGTGCTGAAAGAAAGTTTCTATCTTGCAAGAATTACTATTCTAGAATGAAAAGATATTCCTTAACAAGCAAAAATAGAGAATTCACCGTGAGCAGGGCACGCACATAGCAAGAAAGTGTAAAGAAGATCTTTCAGGCTAAGAGAAACATCAGACGAGAAATAAAGGGCACGGTTTTAGGTAATGGCACTGATCACTACAGAATATATTTTCATCTTTTTTCTCAACTATCTTAAAATAACTACATAACAGTAGTTATAATGTAAGGCAGGGTCGACATACAGGACACAACATCTATGAACTGATAGCACAAGAGCTAAGAGAGGAGCTGGGCATGGTGGTGCACATCTCAGCACTCTGAGAGGCTGGGGCAAGAAGCCTGTAAAGTTGGAGCCCCGCCTGGGCAAGTTAGTAAGACCCTGACTCAAATTAAAAAACTACAAAGCACTGGGGATATAGCTAGTGTGAAGGCCCCGAGTTCAATCCAGCACAGGGCTGTGGAAGTAGAAAGGAAGGAACAGAGCCATACTGAAATGAGGTTACTCCAGACACCACCACAAAGCCCCTGGAAAAAAGTAAGAGCCAGAAATGGTAAAAATGTGATTTACAATAAAAGAAGTCAGTCACCAGAAGCACTGTGTGATTCCACTTATATGAGGTAACTAAAGAGTTCACAGAAGTAAGAAACCAGAATGGTGCTTGTCAGGGCTGGACTCAGGGAAATGGAGTTACCCATTGATTACAGAGTTCCATTTTTAAAGGTGAAAAAGTTCCAGATATGTGTTTCACAACAAAGTAAACATAGTTAAAGCTACTGAAAGGTACAGTCAAAAATAGTTAAGTTGGTAATAATACATGTTTTGACCACAATTAAAATGTATTAAATCCAAAAATTTTTTTAAAAAGGAAAAGCACTACAAGGGGAGTGAATCTTGAGGACATTATCCAAAGTGGAATAAGCCTGTCAGAAAAAGACTAATGTTCTAGAACTCTACTTCCATGAGTTACCTAGAGTAGTGAATTCAGACTTCATGCTACACAAAAGCAGTCCATGGATGGACGAGGTCAACAGAGCACCACAGTGTCAGGTACACGATGGTTAAGAAGGTGATTTCTATGTTATGTGTATTTTAACCACAAATTTTAAAAAATGTATATGAACAGAATCTGCTTTCTAGGAGTTGCTCAATGTCCATTAGCTTTTATCGACATATGAGTCACAGATTGTAGGCTTTACGCAGACAATTACAGAAGCAATTAAAACTTACCAAACCAGATAAAGCATACCGTGCCAGGACCTAATCAGTTCCAGAAAGCTAAAGACCAAGAAAGGGGTAACTTGTTCATTGTTTTATGCAAGACAAGAGTGAGCAAAGCACCCAGCTGACTAGATGAATGGGAAGCGGGAAGACCAGAGAATGCAGGTTTGTACAAACAGAAGGAATGAAAAGATCAGATATGCATGAGAGCACAGAGCTTCACTGGCCGCTGTCTAAGATGAAAGGAAGGGGTGTGAGGGCAGAGAGGGCCAGGTTTGTGCCTCACAGGTGTATGGGGCTGCTAGTGTAGGCAGCTGAGCCTGGAACACTCCCCACCCCAAGGGAGCTCAATTGGTCCCCAGGGTGCTCACACGGAGAAAGGCAGGCAATGTGCGCCGGGGGCAGACGGACTGCACGGAGCACCAACAACCCTAACAAACTCCAAGCAAGAAACTTGAAAGCGCTTCTAGGCCCATCTTTGACCAGTCTCTAAAGAGGAAAAACATGCTGGTAAAATAGAACAGCTGGAAGTGGATACGGAGACTCCCGATTTTTACATAGGTTTTAAACTTTAATGTTAACCACAGAAATCATTATCCAGATATATCCATGTACAAAGACACGTGTGCACGTGCGCGCGTGCACACACACACACACGCACACACACACCCCATGTGTTAGAAGCCCTACATAGATGTTTTTGGGTGATCCATTTCTCACACCACAATACGTAGAGATAAAAGATTATATATATATTATGTATAATATATATATTTCAAAACAGACTCCAACAATTTCATTTGTTCACAAATGTAGATACATGCAGGTGTTTTATATACCCTTCTGTAGAATCTCATGATTTTACAAATGATTTCAGGCAATCATCTGCAGAACTGATTTGATACTTTCATTTCATCTTACCGTGCACACTGCTTGAGTCAGGTGTTTGCATCCCTGGCGATAAATATTATGGACTGCATCAGGCCTTCAAAATAAATATTAAATTATCCAGACAAAAGGAAAAGAGGGAGGTGAAAATTTTAATTTTTCAAAATTTTTATATTGAAATTTAGTAAATCTAAGGATACTTACTGTTTCCTATACCATGAAAGGACTCCATGTTCTAACACTACCCAGAATAATCTCCAGCCAAAGAATCTTAAACTCTAAAGAAAGAATGACAAAGATATCCCACGCTGACACACCCACAGATTCAAATACTTAACTGATAAAAAGCAATAAAGTTCTGACAGTTATATCAGAATCTTTCATCTAGAGACTAGTACTGAACATTAAAGAATGACCAAGCATGAACTTGGGTACCAAGTGCAGTAATGAAAACACACCACTCGCTCCAAGGTGACAGGAAGAGGAGAAATGCCATACTGATAAAATCAATGATGAATATAGCTTATAGTTCTGACAAAACTGTTCAGGAATATTTATAAAAAATATACCAGTTGTGGGCTTCAAAGGTAATTTCCTCAAAGTCAAGAATGAACGTCTAAAAAAAGAAAATGATCCTAAATTTGTTGTATATAATACAAACATATATACAAATTTATAAAGGGATCAACTGCAAATCCAAAAGAATTTATGTGCTTTACTACAGTTCATTCTAGAAAATAACTGAATTCCAAAACATAAATTTTTAGAACCAGAAGAATTTTATAGGTGTACCCTGTGATGATTCAACTATTAATTTTCTCCTAAGTCCTCCATGGTTTGATGTTCAAAACAAAAATACCACAGGTCTATGACTTAGTGAGAAAAAATTTATTTTTCTCTACTCCTTTTGGTAAAAACTTGTCACCTAGAAGTATCAGACCATCGACAAAAGAATAGTGATTGATACAACCAGGGAAAGCCTCTTCAAAGCTAGTAGTAAAAATGATTTACATTTTAAGATCCTAGAATGATTAAACCACATATACAGATGTTCCCCAACTTATGATGGTGTTATACCCCAATAAACATAGTACAAATTGGAAATGCTGTTAAATGAAAAATGCATTTAAGTGCTAGAGATGTAGCTCAGTAGTACGACCCTTGCTTAGCATGGCTGAGGTTCTGATTCCATCCCCAGCACTGCAAAAAAATAAAAAGCATTTAATACACCAACATCATAGCTTATCTAAGTCCGCCTTAAATATGCTCAAAATACTTACACTAGCCTGCAGTTGGACAAAAATCATCTAACAGAAAAATCCTATTTCATGATAAAGTGTTAACTATCTCATGTGCACACACAGGTGGATGGTTTGTAGTCACAACGGGATGCAAAAAACGAAACAGGCTGAGGATGTAGCTCCCTGGGATAGCACTTGCCTAGCACGCACAAGGCTACCAACGCACCGAAAAAGAAAAAGGGGAAAGAAAAACATCAAAAATACAAACACGGCATCCAAAACACACTGGCGACACAGTGCTGTGTGTAGTTTCAGTCATTCCACCTGTGATCACACGGATGACCGGGATCCCAGCATGGCAAGAGCAGCATGCCACGCGCCAAAGCCCACGAAAAGATCAAAATTCAAAATCCTAAGTACGATTCCTCCTGAATGCATTTGCTTTCATACCACTAAAGTCAAAAAAATGTAAATCAAACCATCATAAGTGAGGGACCAGCTGTACACGAGAAACAACAGGAAAAAAATTTTAACAGAAACAGAACATCTGAAAATTCTTCTTTCAAGTTTTGTAATTAAAAATCCACCCCAGCGTACCTTCCAGAGAGGGCCTTCGTATCGTTTCAATGCTTTGTAGGTGACCTATTGAAATACACTTCATTAAAAACGTACCTATGTATTTCCAAGCATTCAAAACTTCTTCTAAATACTATATACATCAATTCACTGCTATGCACCTTATTACCAATAAGAACATGCTTCATTTCAGCACCTTGGGCAAGGTCAAGAGGTTTCTGATCTGTGTAAAATACAAGGAAAAAAAGCCATCATGAGCTTATTTGTACTATAAAATTGATGCCACAACTGTAGTCAATAATAATCATTCTTTCATTAATCACAACTCAGCCCCCACCAAAAAAACCCATCAGAAGTTTCCATTTCAATTCTGTATGGCTTCCTTGGTAGCTACTATGAAGCCCGGAAACCAGATTAACTTCAGAACACTCTGTACAGCATCCAGTCAGTCTCGCCTCTGGCCTTAAATAACTATGCTAGTTTTCTTTATTAGTTTTTTATGGCTACTATAACCAATTACCAGACTTCGTACTCTAAAACAATCTAAAGTGATTATCTTACAGTTAATTTATTTAAACTTACATAAAAGTATTATCTTAGTTAATTATTAACCTTTTGATAAATTCCAAACACCTGGTATGTACTGGCAGATTTTTTTGGTATATATTTCTCCTTAGCAGAGTCCGTTACGTGCCAATCACCATTTTAGGCCCTAGAGATTTGGCAGTGAACGTGACAGAAGAAAATGGGATTAGGAGAATCAAAGAAGGATAGAAGAGAGATAAATTGACAATAATTGTAAAAATAGCAGATAATAAACCAGAGTATGTCAGGATTTGCTTAAATGAAAGATCTGACAGAACAGGACACTGCTCTAGACCAGAAGTTGAGGAGCTGCTGTTGGCAGGCCTGTGGGAGGAAGGGATGCTTGGACTAGAACGGAGGATGACGCCTTGTGAAAACAGAGGGGAAGAGCACTCCAGGAGAGAGGGTAGCTAACGTGAAGGCCCTGACCTGGGAGTAAGTTACTGTGCAGAAGATCCATGACGACAGGACACAGCAAATAGGGCATGACAGGCCAGATTTGTATGAGCCTATATATATGACAGAAAGTCACTGAAGGGTTTTAAGGAAATGAGTAAGACTGTTTGACATGTTCAAAACTCTGTAAAAGTGTCAAAAACAAAAAGTATAAGATAACTGAAGAAATATGAACTTGAGCTATTTCATGATTTTGAGAAATTATACTAATAGGATAATGCTATTGCCCTTTTTCTCAGTAGTTCTACTAAGACAAGACACAAATTCATATATGACAAAATTCACTAACTTGAAGTATACAATAGTTTTTAATATGTTCTCACAGAATTGTATCACTACCATGAGGAAGTGTGTTTTGGGGAGCCTTTATTTTTTTACTAATATACTGGAATATTTACCAATGAAGGGATATATTACCTAAAACTGCTTCAAACAATCCAGGAGGCAGGAAGAGATAAAAGGAGATTGACCAGTTTTGATAATTCCTGAGAGTGAGACTCTTATCAATTAATTATACTATTCTATTTTTTAAGCCTTGACAATTTCTATCACAATTTAAATAAAAAAAAAAATCTGTAGCTGCTGGCTGGAAAGTAGCTTGTAAGTGTGGGCAATAGGAAATCAGATCAGTCACAAACCGAGAGTAACAGGCAGGTCAAAGACAGCAGTGGTCTGCAGAATGTCAGAGTTTTTAATATGGAGAGAAGTATACAGGTTTGACATTTATTTTGGAGGAAGGTTCACAGAACTGCTGATGTCTAAAGCTAGGGCTGACAGTATATACTTCTTTAGCAAGAAAAACACCTTTTAAAAAGTTAACTAAGAAATTAACGATCAGGAGGCTGGGGATTTAGCTCAGTGGTACAGCGCTTGCCTGGCAAGCTCAAGGTCCTGAGTTCAATCCCCAGCACCCCCCAAAAAGAAAAAAAAATCAACAGTCAGTTTAGCTCTCCCACCTAGCATATAAGATGTCTCATAAAGATCTGCCAATTCTGTGTTACTCTCATTCTACACACAGGGCACCTTTGAGAAACTATTCCTTCAGGCAGAAGGAAAGAAGACAATTTGATTTTGTTCATAGATTTCTGCCCTAATACCAAAAATAAATTTTGAGCTCCCAGAAACTAGATGAAATCCTAGGGCACAGCTTCCTTTCTGGACTCAATGTCTCAGCTGGCACATATAAGAATGCAATAAAATACTTTTTAAACTAAATAAAATCACCTTCCTACCTTCATAAGCTCCACAACCAGTCATTTTAAAAAAATGTACATTTCTCACCAACCACAACAAAATAAAATAAAAATATTAACTATAGAAAATTTAAAACTGCACCATATAAAAGATGCCATTTCACTTCAAATTAATTTGCACTGAATGCAATTTCAAATCTCCGTAGTATTTTTAACAGGAATCTAAGAAAATTATGTTAAATGCCATTTGTAACAAGAAACATGTAAGAATGTCAAAAATAATCCTCAAAAAATAAGAATAGTAGAGGAGAAAAGTATTAGATATTAAAGCAATCATTGGAAGTATATACTGATAAAGGAGAAAGATGAAGCAATTAAAGAAAACACATCAAAAAAAAATTCTTAAAACATATGAGAAGTCAGGTGTGGTACTGCACATTTATAAGCCCAACACTGAGGGAGGCTGAGACAGGAGGATCACAAGAAGTTCAAGTCCCACCTGGCAACTTAATGAGACTCGGTCTCAAAAATAAAAAGGGCTGGGGCTATAGCTCAGTGCAAAGGTTCTGGGTTCAATCCTCAATGCATTAAAAAAAAAAGTGTGAGAAGAATACAATAAAGTAATGAAAAGAAAAGACGATTACTTGTTAAAAGATATAAAGCAAGCATCACCGTAGGACACACATCAAGTTTCCTGCTCAAACCCTCCACCCGCACGCTCAAAGGACTAAGACCCTTCCCAGCCTGACATCAGCCCCTCTTCCCAGCTGGCCCAGCGGCACTCCCAATTCAAGAGCGTCCACCCTTGCTTTTTGTGAACGTTCTTTGGCCTGGTCCTCAGGGCTCAGGCCCTCCTCCGTCAGTCTGCTCTATCTCAAAGTCACTTTTGGGAGCGCTCCCCCTACAACCTGTGTGAGGCAGCAGTCTCCTTGCCCACTACTATCGCTCTCTGTCCCTTTCATCCCCCTCTAATTTTTCTGCACCTCGCTGCCTAACAACATGCCTGCACATGTGCATATATATTTATTCCACCAAAAATGTATGCACACTCGAGCAGTTCGCCATACTAATGAATGTGTGCCACTCTGAGCACCTCTTGCAATTGTAGAGGCCAAAGGTAACTTGTACTAACCTCATGATGCCTTAATAAATTTAGTGCTAAAATACTTAAACTCTATTTTTTTCCTGATGTATCATTTTTCTGGCAGACTCTGATTGATTTTATCTATATCCTTTGATCAAAACATAATCTCCGAGAGAGCTGGGTGCAGGGGCACGTGCCTCTTCCCAGTTACTTGGGAGCTGCGGGAAGTAGATCACCCGAACATAGGAGCTCAAGGCCAGTCTGGGCACTGCAATGAGACTCCAAAGTCATAACATGCACAAGAAAGCTACGAAAGCACCAGGGCCTGTCCCATTTTTGTTGTTGGGTCTCCAGCTCATCAGATAGTTCCTGGCACAGAGCAGAGACGCTCAGCAGTTGCTCGATGAATGTGTGCAATTAGCGGAAAACTACCAGGGAAAAATCAAACTGCAGTATTTTCAAAATCTCTCCCTAAGCTTGAAAGTCTTGGAAGAAATCAGAGGAATATCAACAAATTTGATAAAAGTGTAAATTTTTTTTTTTCAAAAAAAAGCTAGGTAATGTAAAAAGACAGCAATAACCACGGTCTAATCACTAGAATTTGGGGAGGAAAAAAAAATTATGTCCACGTGAATTACTATCCAGAAAGTGGCAAGATCACTGTACTTCCAGGGACAATATGGAAAAAACCATTGCTGCTTGGGAAGAACCAGGACTCTAACACCACTCACCTGCCAGCCCACACTCACTCCCCACAGTCTCAGCACTGCCCTCCCACACCCCCAAGTCCTAGCCAGTCCCCAGTGAGCGCACTCGGGGCAGACCCCAGACATGCCCGGCGCTGTCAGACTACATGCCATGGAAATCCAGAGCCCACCTTAACCAGCCAAGACAGCCGGAACTGGGAAACAGGGTCTTTCCTGAGACCACACAAGGAGTGGCAGCCATCTCGGTTCCCAACAGGCTGTCCGGTCGCTAACTCCATCCCATTTGATTCCTAACATTTCCTGCTTCGGAATATCATGAGACACCTCAGGGTTTTTTATTTTTTAGGGTTTGTTTTTTGCTTTTTGTTGTGCTAGGGATTGACTCAGGGCCTCCCTCATGTTGGGCAAGGGGTCTACCACTCAGTTACATCCCCAGCTCTATATTCTTATATAAATAATGTATAACCTTTCTTTTGCTTACATTCTTTAATTGGTATCTATGACTTAAGACTTTTTAAAACTTTATTTCATATTACAGTTATACATGTAGACTCATGCAGCTATAGCAGCACAATTCGTAATAGCTAGATCTTGGAAGTGGCCTATATGTCTATCCACTGATGAATGCATGACAAAAATGTGGTCATCATACACGATGGAGTACTACTCTGCCATAAAAAAGACAAACTTGAGTCATCTGAAGGAAAATGGATGCATCTTGAGACCACAAAGTGAAATAAATCAGACACAGCTTAAATACTGCAAAATTTCTCTTATGAGAAACCAAAAAAAAGAGCACAATACAAGGAATTAAGATGTGTTATGTATATGTACTAACCCCCACAATGTAGTTATGTACTGCAAACAAGTACTAATAAAAATAAATTTTTAAAAGAAATTAAGTTGCTATGAACACTTAAAAAATATTTTCTGGATAGCCCCGTGGATAGCCCCGTGGATAGGCCCGTGGTAGAGCACATAATTAGCATGCACAAATCTCTGCATTCAATCCCCAGCTCAAAAAATAAAGTAAAACAAAAAATTTCACCATGAAACATTAGCAACTAAATATTCTAAGTCTTTGGATGTTGAGTGATTACATGTTTCTTTGGTGATTCTTCCAATTTCACATTAGTTTTACAAATAAAATATGCTTTTAAAATAGTATGAAAATAGATAAGGATCTATGATATTTCAAAGTAATACTGGATATGCTTGTGTAATTTGTGTTTTTCTCATTTTTAACCTTTCTGTAATGTATATTGATATTTTTCAATTATGTCTTTCCTAGAAGATGCCATCCTGACTTCCATCAAAAGCACTGTAACAGCCTCAATAGGACCATTTACCTTTGAAAAACATTCAACTTTAAAAGTATATTTGAATACCTATGGTAAACTTTCCAATGTTTGCAAGGAAGGGTTTTTTCAGTTTAGACTGATATTTGCATAGAACTATTCAATCCTTGTTTCTTACGGATGCTTCTGACACTGAATTTTGAAGTAGAAGGCACTGTACTCGAATCTTTATCAAAGTGGTAGAGACTAGAATTACTCTTTCACATCATTTTCTGCTTTTGCAGCACTTTTAAGACTTCTCTGCCCTAACTTCAAGGTAGGAAAACAACTTTAGTTCTTAAATAGTAACTGGCAGATAAAATTTAAGCTATACACTGTGCTTGCTCTGCAGTACATGAAGCCGTTCAGGGAAATCCTCCGCAGACATCCGGAGCCTCCCTTCCATTACTTGGCTTTCAGTGTTAAATCATTCTGTAAACTGCCACTAATTTTCAAAGGTAATCCTGATTCTTAAACTGGTATTAATCACTGTCATGCATATCTATTATACAGGACTGTAACCATTCACAAAGCATTTTTAAATGTGAAACAGGTTTCAGTGTTAAAGTTATGATATGATGTATCTATCACTCTTCAACTTTAATTAGGATTTTCATTTATGCATGTTGATACATGTAGCTCTAGTTTTATCTGTTTTAGTATTATTCCAAGAATAAACCACAGATGATTTAAGCAGCTAAGCTGGTCTTCAGTCTTCACTATTTTAAGTAGGGCTAAAATAAACATTATAGTACATACTCCCTGGTCTTCATGTAAATGAGTTTTTTCCGTATGGGTGGACTTTAAATTTTCTGTGTGTGAAGACTTAAATCTTGTGGTCTGTCTGTCTTTCTTTCTGCCATCTGTATATATTCTTTGGTGAAATATCTGTTTGAATCTTTTCATACTTGGGTCCTTATCTTCCTATTGAGTTAAAAGGGTTTTTTAATACAGGCTGAAGTACACTGTTTCATGCAAGTTTCGCCAATATTTTCTCCTGTATGACAGCCAGAGTTTTAACAGCCACAACAGTGCCTATTAAAAAGTAATACTTACTAACTTTGACAAAGTACAATTTATCAATATTTTGCTTTTTGTGTTGTATTTAAGAAATATTTGTCAAAATAAAAAATAACTATGTTTTCTTTTAGATTTAGGAGTTCAACTCATTCTTTTCTGTGGTCCACTGAGTTCATTTTTACATATGGCATGAAGTCAGGGACAAGAGTCACTGTTTGGCACGTTGCTACCCAACTTTTTAAATACTACTTGTTGAAAATGTTCTCCTTTTCCCACTGATACCTTAACACCTTTGTCAAAAACCAACTTATGAGGGCTAGGGACATAGCTCAGTTGCACAGTACTTGCCTGCCATGTGCAAGGCCCTGGGTTCCATCCCCAGTACCACAAAAAATATAAAAGAAAAAAATCCACTGACTACATGTTTGTGGTTGATTTGTGAATTCTCTATTCCATTGATCTATGTCTATTCTTATACTGAGTCCACAATGTCCTAAAATAGGGCAGGGTAAGTCTTCCAACTCTGTTCTTTTTCAAAGTTGGCTGAGTATGTTTGGTTCTATTTCCATATAAATTTTATAAGCAATTTAACAATTTCTATCAAAAAATCTCCTGGAATTAGAGTAGGCTTGCATTGAATAATTAGATTAGATCAGTTTGAAAACTGATATCTTAATGATGTCAAGTCTTCTGATTCTTGAAAATAGTACCTTTCTCCATTTATTTATTCTTATATTTTTCTCATCGAAGTTCTATGGTTTTCAGTGTACGAGTCTTGCACGTCTTTAATCAAGTTTCTTTCTTAGTGTTTCATAAAAACATAATGCTACAGTAAATGGAGTGCTCTTCCAAGTTCAATTTCTGACCAATATTCAGAAATACAATTGATGTCTGTATCTTGAACTGGCTCACTTAATCTCATAGGTGGTTGTAGGCTTCTTTGAATTTTTTAGCATGGATGATCATGTCATCTATGACTTAAAATAGGTACTTTTTCAAAGTTTTTTTTATTACTTCTTCTTTATTATGTTAGCTAGGACTTCCAACACAATGTCTGTAGAGGTGGGGAAAGGGACGTAAATCTAGTTCCTGTTACTCCATTATTGCCCAAGCAGAGCCTTTCTTGATCTTACAGAATTTGTGCTGCATGTTTAGATCTTTAAAGTACCTGGAATATAGTAATCGTTACGAAAAACAGGTATCTACAATTACCTGTTTCTAACAGACAGCCAGTTGTCCCAGAATTACTCCATTCTTTGCCCACTCACCTAATGCCATCTTCATAACCTGTCAAGCTCCCATATGTACACACCTTAATTTCTAGACTGCCTGTTCCGTTCACCTACCCCAAACCAACACCAGGTCCAGGATCTTACTGAAAGATCTCATCCATCTCATGACTCTAAGTAACTTTATGCGGTAATAATGCCCAAACTTCTTCATCTACCCAACATTTTCTACTAATCTCAAATTCCTATTCCCAACTGTCTCATTTGATTTGCATAAAATACTTCAAATTTTAAACATCTTTAAAAATTAAATTTCTAGTACTCGGACATTGCTAACCTGCAGCCTTCCCTTCTTCAGTAACTGGAGATTCTGTTCTTCCCGGTGCTCAGGTCAAACACTCAAAACCTCACCGCCTCACATCTAGACCATCAGAAAATCCTGACCACTCTACCTTTAAAATGTATGGAAAAAACAACCACTTAGCTACTATCTTCATTGCCACTATCCCGACCCAAGTCAGTATCATCTCTCACCCTGGATTATTCCCCTCCTCCGTCCTTGCCCTCTGATAGTCTATTCCACTCACAAGTAGGCAGATCACATCCTGTAACACATGTCAGATCATAGCACGGCTGCTTTCTGAATCCTCCCACAGCTTCCCACTTCGCCAGATAAAAGCTCCATGCAAACAGACCTGCCTGATTTGTTTTGTTTTCTTCACTGCTCTAGATCCCTAGTCTCTGCAGTATTACCCAGCATGTTAATACTCAGTAAATATTTGTTGAGTGAATGAACATCTTAATTACCATAGGTTCATAATTAATCCTTTTATCCAGCAGAGTAACACCCCAAGTTCTCTTCCCCTTTAAAATTCTGAGTTACTGACTCTTCTGTATAAATTTAGAATCAGCTAGTCAAGTTCTATGGAAATCCCAAGAATTCTGGTTAAGATTGCTTTCAATTTATAAATTAATTTGAAGAGAAATGTTATGTAGCTTTTCAATGTTGAGTTCCTCTACACCAAAAGCATAGCAGGGGTCTCTCATGGTCTCTCCTCCCCCACACCTTTTATGTCCTTCAGTTGTGTTTACAATTTCCTCCATTAAAAAGTAAGTATCTTTTTTTTTTTTTTTTTTGGGTGCTGGGGATTGAACTCGGGCCCTTGTGCTTGCAAGGCAAGCACTTTAACCACTGAGCTAAATCCCCAGCCCCAAAAGTAAGTATCTTTTATCAAACATATTCCCACATTTTTCCTATTACCATAAACATTAACTTCTTTAAAAATTACATTTTCTATCACAAATCGTCAAACTCTTCTTCTGTTTTGTTCCACCTTAAAACATGCTAAATAAGGATGATAGATAATAGGAAGTATGAGGAAAATACTCAAATGAGAAGGGAAACAAGGGGGTGGAGAAGGAAGGGAAGAGAGGGAATATATATTAAAAAAAAGGAATGGAAGGAAAACAATAGAAACAAAGTTTTTAAGGACAGAGGGCAAGAAAGATTGAAGAGAAGGGAGGGGAAGGGAATGAGGAAAAAAAGAATGAAGATACAATACATACAGGTACAAATTTCCTGTGATGAATGTGATCATTATGTCAACAGGGTACCAATAAAATTAATTTTTTTTAAAAAGCTTAAATTTCCCTTTGCCTAAAATATCCTCCACTTAAAGGCAAGAGGTGGCCCAGTGGCAAAGCACTTGCCTGCCCCACATAAGGCCCTGGGTTTGATCCCCAGCACTGCAAACCACAAAGCTCCTTTCAACAAAGCCACACTTGGCCACAGTGCCATCCCTTCTGTTCTTAAATGGAAGTACTATAGTTAAGAAGTACTCTCTCCTCTCTCCACCTCCTACTCAATCCTTAACCCGGCTTTTATCCAACTAGGCAGCAGAAACTGCGCTTTCTAAAATGACCACTGAGCACCAAGTCACTGAACTCCACAGCCCTCTCTCAGTATTTATCTCCTTCGGCCTCAATTGCACAAGACACCAATAACATCCTACTTTTTTATATTCTGCATTCTCTTCCTCCTTTTGGATTCCATAAAACTAATGTTTCACTGATTACATGTTTAAACGGTATTTTGGACATACTGCTTTAAGTAAAATATATTATTAATTTTATCTCTTTTTCACTTTTTTAATGTGGTTACTAGAAAAGTTAAAATTACTTATCTGAGTCCCATTATATCTCTACTGTACAGTGACAAGCACAGTATAAGAGCCTGTCAAGGCAGGGAGGAGAAGCAGGAGATTTCGCATTTTCTTTTTACTCCTATAAATATCAATATAGTTCGGGTCCTGATTGCTTCTCACCTAGGACCATTTCAATGATCCTACTGGTCCCTGCTTACATTCTCGGGCCTATCACAACCTCCTCTAGGTACCGTAATCATATTAACCTTCCCAAAGCATCTCAG
Source organism: Hystrix cristata (assembly GCA_004026905.1). Lineage (NCBI taxonomy): Eukaryota > Metazoa > Chordata > Mammalia > Rodentia > Hystricidae > Hystrix > Hystrix cristata. The sequence continues at coordinate 120,764 of PVJO010002820.1, read as the reverse complement.
CCCTCCAATTGCTCAGTCATTTCTCATTCAGGGCTCTTGTGACCTTCTACGTTTCAGAGTTTGATACTACGGCACACTGCAAGGCTTCCCACTATACAAGTCTAACCTGTATTTGTAGGATTTCCTAATACATCTGTGCCCTTGTGTGGGCCAAAATGGAGATGTCGCCTAAACTTGACTTACATGTTTCACCTTAATGCTTTTCTTATGGTCTTCTCTCTGCCTAGAATACCAGTTCCAAAATTCCTGCTCAACAGAATCTTATTAGATAATAAAGATAATGTGTTCATATTTAAAAAGAAGCAACACATGGAGGGGTCATTTTTTTAGAGATAGAAGTACAGCAGAAGCATTTAGAGGTAATTTTTTAATCCTACTAGGATTTCAGGGTCTATGTCAAACATCCATTCATGATGAAACAGCCTCTACCTACTCCAGACCTTCGGCGGACAGGCAACACTCCCGGGGTGTTACGTACTACGTGTTCCCTCAGGTGCCGGCCAAACTAGACTGAGACATCAGCCCTGCCCTTAGGAGTGCAGCCTCCATAAGCCACAACCAGGATGGAGTGCAACGCAGGCTCTGAAGGAGGAGAGCACAAAGCCCTGTGTCAACACTGAGGTTAGTCCCGGCTGGCGGCAGGCAGGGGAAGCGACCAGAAAGGAAACAGAAGCAGCCAGACAGGACGCCCGCCTTTCGAGCAGCCAGGAGACCTCGTACAGTTTCTCTTTTGACTGTCTGGTTCTGTCTTTGATACTGCATGCACGAAGAGTCAGTTCTCGTTATCTGCAGATTCCTTACCAATGTGCCTATTGGTAAAAGTTGATCTCCAAAGTCACTACTGCGACAATTTCTCTGTCATTCACGGACATTCCCTGAGTGGTGAAAATGTGCACTGCCCAACGCTCACTTTCCCTGTGTGTTCTACAAGCGGAGGTAGAATAAGGGGACACTCGGCGTTCTTGCTTTAGCTCTCAGAGGAGACGACGTCACTGTTGCAGTGTATATATTTAGGGTCACATGTTTGTGCTGTTTGTTGATGATTTCACTGTTTCAAATGGCCCCAAAACACAGTGCTGAAGGGCTGCACAAGATCGATGTGCTTTCCAGAGAGCATACCGAGAAGCTTCCTCCCAGCCCGAGTCATGACAGTTGTTGCTCATGACTTGAGTGTTAATGAAAGAACAATTCATACCAAACGAGGCGCTTCTAAACAGAAACACCCACAAAACAAGTGAAGTGTTGATCAGCAGATGAAAATATTGTGACCTAACCCTGAATTTCCCCTAGGAGAAATGATTCAAAATTAATTAATTCAGCATTGGTGGCAACTTTACAGAATGTGAGTACTGCAAATAATGAGAAGCAATTACACTTATTTTTCCCTTGAGGGTAGGATCTATCTTAGTTATCACTGTTGCCTCCTTTGGAGTACTAGTAGGCATTATTAAATAGTTAAGTCTTAACTAAGAAAGAAATTAGTAAGTTATTTTGTGAATGCCTTGACCTTGAAACGAGAGACCACACAGTTTAACAAAGCCTACATACCAAAAGTAATTTTTTAATAGCATTGACTTCATTTTATAGCTTCAAAACCACCCACAATGGCTATCACCAACATGCTTACCATTTTTGTTCTTCAGATTAGGGTCTGCCCCACTTTTTAGAAGCTTTAAGGCACACTGCTTATGGGCCCGGTATGCTGCACAATGCAAGGGTGTATTTCCTAATTGATCTGCACAGTTAACATCAGGAGGATTGGGCCTGTTGAGCTATTAATTAAAAGAAATGCAATACAGAATTACATATCAAAGATAGACTTTCTCCCATGACACACAGGAAGGTATTTCAAGCAGAGCTGGGAGCATGGCTGGGCTCCTTGGCATTGAGACTATTCGTGGCATCTTGCTCACTACCCCAGCCAACCCTGCCACACCCGAGCTTGTGCTCAGGTGCCACAAGACCTCAGGCCACAGGCCCAGGTCTCACCCCGCCCTGATGACAGATACCACACACTCTGCCAGCACTGCCCGCCTGCCCCGGACAGGAAGATCTTGCTAAGGTCTGCTCGCTCCTAGCAGGCTTGCATTTCACACCCGTCACAGTGAGACTACAAATCCAGCTACCACAGGCAACCCAGAGAAAAGTTAAAATTATAGATGTTAAATATGTAAATGTCAAAGTTATACTGAATTTGTTGTTCCCACCTTACTGCTTTAGAAACTTCTTTATATAGTCTCCATTTCACAAAATTTAAAAATGTTTCAGAAGCACTATACTTGGAAACCAAAGACGTCTTTTCAAATAAGCTGAAATAACTTTAAAGCAAATGGCAATGCTTCAGTCTTGAATTCAGAACAAGTTAGTGTTTCATGTTTAATGAGATACTGCAGGAATGGAAACTGGAAAGTAGGTCTAGGAAGAAAAAACTGTGAGCAAAGCTTTCAGTCTTTTCTAACATGATATAAATACTCCCTAACAGTGTTCCTTCTTTATATGTTCCTTTCTAGAAGGACAGCATTCCTTTCAGAAATTACTGTTTGTTAAAATTAGAAAAATACATTCTCTTATGGGGTCTTACATACTGCGTTTCAACTTAAAATTGGCTTAATAAAAAAAAATCTCTTAAAGTTGTCCTTACATTAACTATTTGCTATGAAAAACTGGGTTCTTGGGGCTGGGGATTTAGCTCAGTGGTTAGAGTACTTGCCTTGCAAGCACAATGCCCTGAGTTTGATCACCAGCACCTCCCCCCCAAAAAACTGGATTCTTATCCATCAGCTTTCAGTAAGGGATGAGGATGTAAATCAAATTCAGAGGGGAAAAAAATCACTAAGGAGCTGGGGATTTAGTTCAGTGGTAGAGCTCTTCCCTAGCAGGTGCAAGATCCTGCGTTTGATTCCCAGCACCCGCCCCTCCAAAAAATCGCTATTTAAAATTTGTCTAGCTTTAACTACTACCATCTGACTGTTGTTAGATATTTAAGGACATTTGTCCTTTTATTATGGTCTCTAAAGTTTATTTTGATTCCACAATTCACTAAACTATGAACCTAACATTAAGTAAAAATTTCCCAAAACATAAAGAAATGATGCTTCTGGTCTGTTGCTTTACCAGAGCTGTGAGGTCTGCTATTTTGCCTTCTCTTGCTGCTGCTAAGAGCAGTTCTTCAAGCTTTCTTTGTTGAGTCCGTTCTACAGCTGCAAAAAGAAAAAAAAACACATTTTACTCTAGTGCTAGTTAGGATCTTATCAGTAAATTCAGTTTAAAGATATATAAAGAAAGTGATCCAGTTAGAAAAATAAGAATGTTATGAACTGTAACTGAAACACAGACTTTGTTATACTGACTGCCTTCCACTGCTGATCAGTCTGATTTCCTTTGGATGGGGATGAAATTAAATTTTCAATTCAGAGGGCTTTAAATATTTTATTCACAATAATACCTATCACTAATAATTACGAATTACTTTTCCATACTGAAATTCTATTAAGTAATTGCCTGAGCCAGGTAGGCAAATGGGGTTCATACCTGCCAGAAGTCTATCAGAAAAGTAACAATAAGAAATAACACTGGAGCCAGATACAGTGGCACATTACTGTAATCCCAGCACTCTGGCAGGCTGAGGCAGGAGGATCACAAATTCAAGCAGTCTGGGCAACTCAGTGAAACCCTGTCTCAAAATTTAAATAAATAGCGAGTTGGGCGTGTAGCTCATTGCAAAGGCCCTCAGTTCAATCCCCAGTACTGAAAAAAAAGAAAATCGTATTTGTAGAAATATGCACAAGTCATATTAGGTATCAGTCAAGCATGGTGGCGCACACCTGTACCCCAGCACTTGTGTCTTAGTTACTTTTCTCTCGTTGCTGAGACAAAATACCCAACACCCAAAGTTAAGGGAGGAAAGTTTTATTCAGGTCAAAGTTTGTAGAGGTTTCAGTCCACAATCAGCTGGATCCAAGGCAGGGTGGGAGGCAGACAGGCAGAAGGCAGCAAGGTAAGCAAGAGAAGCAAAAAGGGACCTAAGGAGCTTCTTCCAGTGCCTTATATCTTATCCCGGCTGCTAGGATCAGGGCGGTGCTAAACGAATCATCGGATTGATTTAATAGTTACATGCCCTTAATCCCAGCATCACACACTCTAGATCCAGCCACCTCTAGATCCGGCCGCCTCTTACCACATGAGGCTCTTGGGTGAACATTTAGGCACAAACCATAATAACGATTTGGGAGGCTGAGGCAGGAGGATCACCCCAAGTTCCAAGCCAGCCTGGGCTACATAGTGAGTTCAAGATCAGCCTGAACTGTATAGCAAGATCCTGTCTCAAAAAATAAAATTTTTAAAAAAACATATTAAATATCAATTTGAATTCTTTTGCATAAGAATATCAAATTCATTTTAACAAATACTATAGCACTTACTGTATGCAGAGTGTTATTCAAAACACTTTAAAAATATTAACTTATCCTATTCTCATAACTACCCTAAGGCAGGTATTATTATCCTTATTTTACAGCCGCATCAAGAGGCTAAGGAACTTAACCAAGGTCACACATTGGAGGAACTGGGGCTGGAACTTTGGCAGGATGGATCCAAAGTCTGCGTTCCCATCTCTAACACTGCTTCTCAAGTTATTTACTGCAGGGAAGGAGCAACTGGCATTCTGATTTAAGAGTAGAATATGCCAGTAAAGCCTCATTTCTGGTAGATCTGAATTGTTTTGGTTTACAGAAAAGAAATAGTTTCACACAAAGGCTCGGTATCCCAACTTATCCTGTGCAAAGGCCACATGGGAAGAAAATCCTCTTGGTCGTCTTCCTAAATCAAGTTATGGACAGAGAAGATGGGGAGCCTGGTGACTAGGGAACGCACAAACATTTATTAAGAGTTAATAATTACTTTATGTTAATCCTTGCTCTAGTCAAACTGCAAACTGTTATGGGTAAATGATGGGGAACACATACACTGAATACAGGAACAGCTAGGACTAGTTGAGTTTTGTCTTGAGAAATGACTAACATTATTAGGTATCACCATCTTCTAGTCTCACATTTTCATTTCCACACCCAGACTGCCTACATCTACTTAACCTCTCAGTACTTCTGCTGCTTGCTGAGAATTACTATGTTCTTCAGTTTTAAAAATGTTTAATTTGTGTATGTACTGAACACATGTACAATTTTTCCTTGTCATTATTTCCTAAACAATACAGTGTAACAACTATTTACATAGCATTCATGTTGTATTAGGTATTATAAATGATCTAGAAATAATTTAAACTACACAGGGAATGTTCTTCCACTATATTTAAATACATTTTATATAAAGAACTGGTACAGATTTTGGTATACAATGGTGTCCTGAAACTAATTCTCTACAGATATTAAGTAACAACTAAACTTAGGTGATTATGCAATAAAACATCCTTGTTTTTAAGAGAAACATGCCAAAGTATTTAGTAGTAAAGTATCACTATATCTGTAAAATTCTCCCAAATGCTTCACCAAAAAAAAAAAGTAATTACATAAATCATATATAAAAGGATAAACCAGATGTGACAAAATGTTAGTAACTGATGAACCTAAGAGAAGGACTCACAAGTGTTCATTGTATTTTTTTCTTTTTGCTGGTACTGGATATTGAACTCAGGGAATCCTGAGCTACATCCCAGTCCTTTCTTAAGACAGGGCCTCACTAAGTTGCCCAGGCTGGCCTAGAACTTAGAATCTTCCTGCCTCAGCTTCCCAAGTAACTGGGATTACAGGTATGCATCACCACACAAGGCACGTATTATCCTTGAAATATACCAGTAAGTTGGAAGTTTTTCATAACTAAAAGGCAAATGAAAGAGAAAGAAGGTATTCCTCTCTAGTCCTTGACAAGTAGTAGTCTACCCTCTCCCCAAATACCTGCAGTCACAGAAAACTCACTATACCTTTCAAGGCAAGCTACAACATTTATAACAATACACTGGACCCAAGACAAACTCCCTGGGACTCCGTCAACTGGGCCGTCAACTTGCTGTGGTTGGGCCATGGAAAAGATCATCCCTCTCTCAAACAGCAGCTTTTCAGATATTCAGTAGGATTTCATTGTGCCTCCCTACATTTGTCTCTCTGGAGTAAAACATTTTCTATCTCATTTGGTTTCCCATCTATCTACAGTCTTAATGGGTTGCTCAATGGACTTCCTGTAGTCCCCTCAATGACCACTCATCGCTCTGCCCATGATGGCACCACATCTCGCTAACATGAGCTCATCAGAACAGAATCACTCGAATGAATCTCTGTTTCCCAGGCTAGAACTGCATAAGCTGACAAAACGCATTAACCATAAAGTCAACTAAGCCCTTTCCTTTGGATGGTTTGGGTTTTGGAAAAGCCTTAGAGCATTCTTTACAATTCTCCTTATGAAATGCTGACTTGTCAGACGAACCTAACGTTCCAGTCTGTCAGGAAAACCTCAGTTCTGGGTTCTCATTTTGATACTTTAAAATGACAGGAGAAGTCAAAGACAGTCACCTCACACTCAATTAGGCGACATGTATCGAAGGGCAGGGATCACACGCAATACACTCGGCATGTCCACTAATCATGACACAATGTCTGTTCACTGACAATTAACTCATGTTAAATGAAGGGGCAAGTTAAAACACTGATCTAAGGATGTCTGACATGCAGAAATTATTCTGTAACTACAGAACAAGTGAGAAGATTTCAATTCTCAAGCCCAATTGGACAGCAGTAGTAAAAAAGCAGGACCTTGGTTGTTATAGTGATGAAAGTATAATAATTACAATTAAGAAATCAACACCCTTTAAATTCAAAGTTACATTGCCCACCTCTTAATTTCAAAGAAAAGAAAATCAGGACATTAGAAACTGAAATTCTAATTCAGTATCTTTATTCACAAAGTAAAAATTGAGGCTCTTATTTTCTCTACATTAGACATACTACCAAAAGGTAATCATAGCAAAGCCCTGGCCAGTCAGAGAAAGAAACTATTGCATTAAGATTTTCCAATGTAAGTATGGAAATGTTGTTGTTTCAAAGTATTTTAGAGAAATCCCTGAGTTATTGCAGACTCATGGGTCTCGGATGTAACTTAATCTCTGACGTTCGTAACAGTGAAGCTGATCCATCCAGAAATGACGCCCGTCTCTTAGACCACGATGAAGTCCTCAGGAAGATGGAGCCAGCCAGAGCCAGCTCCCAGAGCCACAGGGGCCCAACAGCTCTGAGCGTCTCTGCCCTGCACTGTGCTGCTGTATTCCTTTAAAATCAATCTTTACAGCTTATTGGCCATATTCCCTCATGTTTCTACTTTTCTGCCTTTTTCTTTTTGGGGATTTTTTGAAGAACTTGAAAGTTACATGTGAGGAAACTCTCATATAGATATATATTGAGTCTAAACAATTACTTGGCAATGATGTTATCAGGAGGGTATACTGACATTGCTGTCAACTATCTTGCTATTTCAGAAGCCACACTCCCATATTCTAGACCTTGGCTATAAAGCAAATTTATGTTAACATCCATAATCTTTACCTTCAAGCATGTTCCTGATTTCTTTGTCATGAGTGGCTTCCTTTGCTGTCTGTCCACTTCCATTTACCACTGTAGTATCAGCATTATATTCTAAGAGAAGCATTACTAACTCCTAAATAAATAGAAAAAAAATTTAGCTGTTATTAAGCTAAGACTTTATTGCATTGCAACCCTTTCTGAAATTATTAATGACTAGTTTCTATAATGGAAAAAAGTACTAAGAATCTATAGCACACCAATTATTCTACAATAAGTGATTCAACAAATTCTAATAACTAATAACTGCCCAGACACTTGTTAATTCATAATATACAGCCTTGGTTTGTTGAAAAGTTTTGTGCTATTATCTGTTTCTTTTTTGTAAGAATCTTTTGAAGACAACGATACATGGTGTAATAACTATTGCTATTCTCTATTTGGTTATGAAATGCTTTATTCTTTCATGAAATAAAGTTAATAATTAAAAATATAGAAGTTGGCTGTGTATTTGTTTTTTAAGTAAATTATTTATTTGATTGTTTTACTAAATTCTGTGGTCAAACTAAATGTGCAAGTAAACAAACCCATTATTTAAATTACAGCATGCTGTATATCTACTTAATCACATTCCTCAATGGCCTACTGAGAAAAATAATTTCCCTAATACTTTTTTTTAAAACTTTGATATTCACACAAAATATAGCAGTATTTTGTAAAGTGATAGAGACTGATGGGACACACAACTACTGAAGGAATGGTATATATGAACCAACCTCTTAAGGTCAATATTTGACAAAGGAGAATATTATGCATATTTATTTCTAACTTCTCTTTTAGAATTTCAAATTGGTAATGTACTTAAGTCCAGGATCACTGGGTCAGTTATATAACTTAAGATATCAGAAATGGAAGACAAGACAGCAGACAGAAATATGATTTTTGATTTCTCTGATATGCACAGCCCCCAGTGAGGGCTGCCAGCAACACCTGTTCTTTGGCCCCACACTAAGGGCTCTTCTAACTCCCGCGCTGCCGGTGCTGATAACACAAGAAGTAACATCTTTCATGTCATCCTACGAGTTTCATCTTCCCTCTGGGTTATAAAACTTCCTACATTCTTTAATTTTTATGGTAAAAATGTTTAGATAATATCTAAAAACACAGGAAAAAGGAAACAATACACTCATTCTTCTAGTCACTAATGACCACCATAAACATTTTGGTGCATTTCTTTCAAACCATTTTCCTACACATAAGTTGCATATTCCTTAAGCATAATTTATTTACAGTTGTTTTGTTATATGCCTTTCACCTAATACATATCTTCCAGGATATTATATAGTTTATAAACATTGTTTGTGGCTGAGTATTAGTCTATAAAATCTATTACCACATTCTGAAAATAGGGAAACAGTTAAGAAATTTCCTAATATTTTAATAGAGAATTCTTACTAAACACCTTAACATTTTCTATCATTTTAAAGACAACATTTTGGAAGAAGTAGTTTTGTACTTCACATAAATAGTTCCTAAAAGGAGAACAAGCCACAGAATGATAAAAATTATTTACAAATAATATCTGATAAGAGACTTCTACCTCGAATATAGAAAGAATGTACACTACTTGCCAATAGAAAGACAATCCAATGTTAAAATGGACAAAGGTAACACTGAACAATCTGAAAGGGAATCAAGTCTGAGGCCCACCTCGGGCTCACAGAAAACTCCAGGGATGGGGCTGAGACAGCTCTGCTTACAGAAGCCCTCAGGTGAGAGCTGTAAGCTCTCTGAAGGGAGAAATCACGTTACAATGGGTTCTTACGATCGGAATCAGAAGACACCTCAAGAACTGGGGGCTGGTTTTCTACCACGGGGGCATCAACAAAACACCCAAAAGGGACAGGTGAGTTTTAGTATGTGAGTGGACAGAGGAGGCTTTAATTTTCAAGAATGCTATAGCACAGAACCTCTCACATTTAAAAAAAGTTCTCTTTAATCCTAAATGTGCTTCACTATGCCCAAATTAAAGACCAACCTGTTTTCTTTAACAACTGTACAGATACAAAACATTATTCATCAAGACCTGGCATTCTGGGCCTGGAATTCACATTTTTGCACTCCAAAGGCCCTGGCTTCACCGTAAAAACCATGAATGGGGTGTAACCTGGAATTTTCATCTAGTCCTGAGTAGTCTTTGGTGCTTGAAGTCTAACTGCACCCACTTTTCTCTCACAAGGAACTCCTTTCATCACCGAGTATGTTGTTTTCTTTGAACCTCAGGCATCTCTCCACATCCCTTTTATTATTCACATAACATATTTATGTGCTTAACACTGTACAAGGCTCTACAGGGAAGACATTCCTAAATATTAAACACCGAAGGGATTTTCACCAACTATAGAAATGATCCCTGAAAGTATAGCCTTGAAGGGATTTTCAAAGAGAAAGCTGTGACAGAATTGGGGCTGCGCTAGCATGCTGACCAGGGCACCCCTGTAGGGGATGGAACTGAGAATAGAGAAAGTCAGGAGAAGGACTGAGACACGAAGCAATCTAGGTTAAATGCAGTGAGTACATTCCCGAGTTCAGACAGTGGAAAAGAGGATTTACAGTGAAAACAATTTCAAATTAACTCCAGTACTGCACAGGGAGCAGGTGTGGAGGAAGATGGGTCCCATCTTAGATGCTGGAAATGTCAGACACCTGAGGGGCAGCAGAGGACACTTGGTGTGGGGTGCACAGAGGTCCTGGCCACCTGCAGAGGAGTGTGAGGTGAAACTGGATTTCAGACAACCCTCAGGAAAAAAATAAACAATGACGTGCAGTAGACTGATTCTCTACCACAGAAGAAAAGTTTCCAAAGAAAAAGGAAGAATATTTAAGAAGAAAAACACAAAAAGATAGCCATAAGAGTATCTTTTTAGGAAAAAATAAAATAGGAACTAAAAAAGTATCCAGAGTCTCCCAAAGGATCAGCTTTATTACAGTGTGGCTGCAGGAAAATATGAAAACAGAAACCTTTATAATTAGTAAAACACTGATGACTTCTCCGAAGTATCCCAGTTACTGGTAGAACCATGACCCAGATTAGAAGGGCACTAAGGAAGTTGCAGAAGAGAGTGTAGGCCTATTTGAACGATTTTTTTTTTTTAAATCAGAGCTCAGACAAGCTTCTGCTCCCAAAGCTGCCCTGCCCACCCCACAGCAACATTTGCCGCCCCTCACCCTCATGCCCCTGCACCATGTGCAGACTTTCCCAGCACTTCCACCTCCTTACTCTGTCTCTCCCTGCTTCTGAAGGGTGCGGTCCATTCTGTTCACTGCTGTACCCCTGCAGGTGCCATGGCTAATTGTATTTGCATATGTATTCCTAAATAAAGATTTTTGCTTAAAATATTGCTGTCCAAGATAGCGTTTGGAACATTTGTCAAATAAGTCAGAAGACTAAAGTATTAACCTTGAACATGATACTGTATTTTTTAAGTGGGTGCCATGCAGTAAAGTCAGGACTAATGCACATCTGAGGTTAAACTTTTTAACACAGCTGTGAATCACGCCCTCAAATTGCCCAAACCCCACTCTCTGTCAGTCACTTCCTCACTGTACCATTATGCTGCTGTCATCATACATTCATCTCAGGTGAAACTGAAAGTCCCCATACCCTGGCTGCTTTTTAAACAACTTTCTAAGACATAATTCACAGAAGTTTCATCCTGTTAAAAAAAAATGTACAATTCTGTGGCTTTTAATATATTCATAGAGTTGTGCAATAATCATCACTCTTAATTTTAGGACATTTTCATCACCCCAAAAAGAAACCCACTATCCATTTTTACTCCTATTTCTCTTTTCCCCACGCCCCTGGCATCCACTCATTTCTGCCCAGTTTCCATGGATTTGCCTATTCTGGATATTTCTAAAAAGGAATCATATAACAGGTGGCCTTTTGTGCTCAGTTCTTTGGCACAGCATGATCTCAAGATTCATTTACGTTTTGGCATATATCAGCACTTTATCCTTTCTATTGCTGAATAATACTCTATTGTATGGATAGACTACATCTTGTTTATCCGTTCATTAACTGATGACCATTTGGCTTGTTTCTACTTTTTGGCTGCTATAAAGAACATTGCTATGAACATTCCATGTTGAGTTTTAAAGATGATCTTTTTCCTACAAAATTATGTTTTTAATCAATTCCACATGAAAAGCTTTAATTTTGGATTTTTTTTTTTTCCCCCAGTTAAGGGATTGAAGTCAGGGCTTCCCACCTGCTGGGCAAGTGCCTGCCACTGAGCTACCGCCTCAGCATGAAAATGGAAAAAAACTTTAAACACAGACTATTCAAAAACCAAGGAACATGAATCTCTAGACTGAAGAGACAGGAATGCTCAAAGAGTCCCCAAGCAGCTCGTCCCTGATGTCCATCCTGCATAATACTCAGGACTGAGAAAACGAGGGATGTTACTTCTGCAGTCAGGGCATGTCACCTGGCGCATCTGGCTTTAATCAAGGCAGACTGTCCTGGGTAGACAGAATTTATTCAAGCAAGCCCTCAAAAGGAGGCAGACACTTCCTGGCAAACAGTGGAATTGTGAGAGTCCACAGAGCTAAGACCCGAGAATGATCTGTAGGAGCTGAGAACAATTCCCAGCCAACAGGGAGTCCTACCACTGCAGTGAGGTCTGCTAGCAACCTAACTGTGCTTGCAAGTCACTCCTAAGCCCAAGAAAAGAACACAGTCCAGCTGATATCTTGATTTCAGCCTGGTATAAACCTGAGCAGAGAATTTAGATAGGCTGTGCACAGAATTCTGACCTCCTAAATGAATGATTTAAGCCACTAAGTCTTTTTTTTTTTTTTTTGTGGTGCCGGGGATCGAACTCAGGCCCTTGTGCTTGCAAGGCAAGCACTCTAATCACTGAGCTAAATCCCTAGCCCTCAAGCCACTAAGTCTTAACGGCAATTACCATGCAGCAACAGAAGACGAGCACAGATTTTAAAGTCTAAAGATAAATGTGGTAAAATTTTAGGATATAAATGGCAAGGAAAGAGCCCCTCTCACCCCTAATAACATTTTTAGCTATGCATGTGGTCACCTAGAATAAAGACATTTCCTGGCTATCCTTTACCTAGTATGATGAGGTCACTATTGTGAACAATGGACTAAGAAGCATCCTCTAAATAACCTCCAGGCATGTTCCCTAAGAGGCTCGCATATATCCTTTGTCCCTTTTTGCCTCCTCTAGCCTGATTCCTGGCACTGGAATGCTCTCATACTGGATGCTATGATCAAAGCCACACAGTGGAGTAAGACAGGAATCCCAAGTATTTGCCACCTACCCTAGATTGCCTACTGGACTTTGCTAAGAGAGAAACAGACTGCCTTATTGTACGCACTATTATTTTAGATCATCTACACTGAAATACTGCATGACTAAACAACAATTTGGTGACACACAAAGGTATAGAAATCAGAGGAACCCTAGACTTCTCCACCACACTGAAAGCTAGAAAACAGTGACAATCAGAGAAAATGATTTCCAACCCTGAATTCTGCGTATTGCCAAACTATCATTCATACACAAAGGTAAGAGGTGTGTTCAAACACACCAATTCGCCAAACACTGATTTCCTAGGAATGTTTCCCAGAAAGCTCCTGAAGACTGCGCTAGAGGAAGGCAGGAGGTCCAGAAAACAGGAAATCCAATTCGGGAAAGTGAAGAGAATTCCTGGAATGACTGGGAATTACAGCTCCAGGATGGCAGCCACGTGCACAGCTCCGGAGGACTAGTCCAGGTGAGAGTAACAGGACACGGAACCAGGAAAGCTACTCCAGGAAGTAATCCTTGCATGACATATATGATTATGGTGAAAGACAGTATAAAGAACTTTGCACTCTTACAAAGAGTTTAACGTTGATTATGTAATGAGAAAAAGAACCAATGAAGAAACTCCTGCAATTAATTCCAGAAAATAAGGATTTATACAAAAAATTAAAGTAAAATAAAAAAGACCCTTTGGGGTTCAAGCTAATAATATAAACTCAGTATTCAACCAAAGTCTAGTTAGAGATTAAGAGAATGAGAAAAGTGAAGTTTAAGCAGGGAGTAAGGCAGGGAAGATAAAGAACAAAATATTTACCTGCCAACAATAAGCCAACAGAATATCTAAGTTTAAAAAAGAATCAAGAAATGGTGACACAAATATATTATTTATAAACATGAAGGCTAAAAAAAAAGCTGTTACTCTGAAGTAACAGCTAAAAACATTCAGAGTCGTCTCTGGGAAATGTGAGCAGAGTGGGTAGTCATGGGGCAAGGGGTGTCAGGTTTTCACTGTAAAGCCTCATGATGTTATCTGGCATTTTAAAATTAACACATGCACGCACAGAGGTTTCCATTTTAAAGAGACACCTCACGAAGAGGTCTTAAAGATTCCTGGACATTGCTAAATATTAAATGATGCTCAAAAGTCACCGACACATGATTAAGGACATACTTGAGAATTAGTTATGTCTCTGAAGTTACCACAAGAAAAGCCTGTCTCCTAAATTCATTGGGACTCAGTTTTCGAAAACTGGGAAGAGTATTACCTCACTATAATAAGACAAAAACATGTAATCCACAACATTATAAGCTCTGAGACCATGGGAGAACTGAAGTTGCCACCAAGGAGCCTGAAACCTACGGGAACCACTCCCAAGCAACTACTGGCTCACCCGCGTTAGGTCTGGGGGAATAAGACAGGCCTGCCAGACAAGCAGACAAAGAATTCAGTGAAAAGAGATGATCAAAGTAGTATTGCTGTCAATTTCTCAATTAATTTTACCTCAGGAAGGCCATTAACCATTTCCATAACTCTCCATCTTGCCAAGGTGCCCCCTGAACCCCCCCAAGCTGAACCCGCTGCTCCTTAACTGCATTCGCCTGGCTTCAGATGGCCAGGTGTCACCTCCCTCCCCTGCCCATAGCACTCACATCCGCAGGCCAGAGAGGAAACAGAAAGGAAACGAACATAGGCGCTTCTCTCAGTGGGGCTGATGTCTTATCTACCTGCCATTTCCTTGGCTTTGGCAAATGATATATCCCACCTGGCCCTCTCTGCACATCATCATCTGGTATGTTTTCTGGTCTTACATACTGCATTGAATCCAACACGCCTGCTTCTTTAAACTTGGTCTGCCATGGTACTTCAGGCACCTTGACATCTTAATAAGGATCATCACTTTTTCCACACCACTAAGAATCACTGAGGTACAACTCAATTTGTACCATCCAAAGAAATCAATGATGAATGGTTAGAAGTTGAGGATCGCTGGCCCAATAAAAATCATGATACCTAATCCAGTTTCTGGACTTGTTTTAAATTTGAACTTAGGACTATTTACCGAAGGAGGTAAGTTCTAGAAGGAAGTTCTAGAAGGAAAGATTCTATAACATCAAAGCAAACCTCCCCTGTTCCAGACTGCTCCCTAAAGGACCTATGATCATTTACTCAAGTAACTTTATGCTGAGGAAAGGGGAACATCCAAAAATTCCATGGACTGTTAGATACAAGGTCTGAATTGATGCTGACATCAAGTGACCAAAAGTGTCACCAAGCAAGTTAAGAAACAGCACTTTAACTGAGGTCTAGCTCACAGCACATGCAGTGGGTCTACAAACATACCCAGCAGCACGCCACTAGTCCCTTACTGTAAAACCAGAATAGCCCTCTTAGTTGTTGGCATAACCTTCACATTGCTTCCTTGATCTGTAGCCAAATGGAAGACCTGAAAACCACCCTCTCCTAGCCACTGGCTAAGACAAATCAAACCAATTACCTCATGTGAGGAAGAACAGCAAAAATTGGAGCCATCCCTTAAAATCTAAGGGAACACAAGGGTGACAATTCCTATCATAATTACATTTAATTCACCTATCTACCACTATAAAAACCAGAAGGAATAGAGAGTAAAGTCAACCAAATAGTATGACTTCAATTACAGCCATTCTGCTAAGTATGGATCTTTGCTACAGAAAGTTAATACTACCGTAAGTACACAGTGTACAGCAAGTGGCACGGCAAATGTATTCTTTTCTACCTCTATTGGGGAAAAAAGATCAACGTTTGCATTCACACTGCCAACAGTATATATTTACAGTTTGGCCTCATACTTATCTGGGCACCCGACAAAACACACCAGCCCACTTTATCAATGACATTGAGTGCCTAGGACCAGATGAGCAAGAAAAGGCTGGAGTGTTGAAAGCCTTAAGACACATAACCAAGTAGGTGGGAGGTAACCCTTATGAAGAACTCAGGGGCTCTGCCATGTAAGTAAATTTGAAAGCTCACCAGTCTGAGTAATGCCAGGACACAGGATATTTCCTTAAAAGCAGGAAGCAGCTGGGCATGGTAGCACACACCTGTACTAGTAGCACTTGAGAAGCTGAGGTAGGAACATTGAGAGTTTGAGGCCAGCCTGGGCTATACAGTGAAATGCTCTCAAAAAAACAACCCCCCCCAAAAAAAAGAAAAAAATAGATCATTGCATCTTGTACCTCCCATAACAGAAAATGGGGGCACAATGCTTTGTTGGGTTCATCAGGTCCTGGGGTAGCATGTTCCCCATGTGAAGATAGCACCCTGAGTCATATGCTAGCAGGGGCAAAAGCCTAACTGGGCTCACTTTTGTCCAAGGACCACCAGGCAAGAAAAGTCACCTCCTTGGCAAAGGGAAACAGATCTGTTTATCACAAGGAGGCAGGGCTGAACACTGAGGGGACTTGATGAATGTATGTAACATGCAGATGCTACACTGAGGTGTCTCCTGGTACTCTCTTGTCTAATTTTGATAGTAAACAAATGTAGCATCTCCAGTTTAAGGAGAACATGGTAACCAAGGGCTCAGACCTCAAGGGATAAGGACCCAAGTCGCAACCCCAGGTAGGCCACAAAGGCTGAACAGTGCCCTTAACAAAGGAGACAGAGAACCTAACATGGCCAGCAGAGAAAGAAGAAAATGATTCAGTTGTAGCAACCACTGGCTTTCCTTTTCTAAACTTTTCCCAGGGGAAGAGGCCCATGGGCACCTGAACAAGTTACTCATACTTATATGAAAAAGCAGATCTGAGCAGAACAAAGGCTAGGATGCAGTGGAAGCTAGGCTGTGTGGCACAGATCTCCCTTCCCCAATACACTATTTGTTACTCCAGCTGCAAAGAGTGGCTGGAAATGGCCTCTGGCTGGCAGCACTTCAGGAATTATCTCGGGTGGACAGCACCATGCCATGCAAGGCCACACCTCCTCTCCAGGGCAGCCTGTAACCAGTTGTTGTCCCAGTGGGATAAAGGCCTGGCCTCTTCTGCAGCCCGCTGCAGCACCCTTTAGACAGCAGCATTGCCTGGTTCCAGCCTTTCCCATGCCTGCACCCTTCCTCAGCTGTGACCCCTCAGCTATCACAGCTGAGGAAGGGTGCAGTAAAGCACTCAGTAAACCTGCTCCAGTAAAGCACAGTAAAGCATTCAGTAAACCTGCTCCAACCTGCTCCACGCTAACCTCTGTCTCGGCTGGCATCCCTGAGAATAAAAGCAATGCTCCTATCTGTACTTCAGGATGGGTGTTTACCAATGAATGAAGCAACATGCCAACAAAACACGGAATGCATTTATTTTAAATGCATTCTCAATGCCACTAGAAAATAAAAGTCAGTGCCAGAATCCAAATATTTACTATATTGACTATGTCCCTATTTTAAACTGATTTTATTATAAAAGGCATAAAAACTTCAGCATTCTAACTGTACCTGAACAATAAAGGAGCAAATGTTAAATTTTTTAAAATTCTGATATACTAATTTTCACCAAGGAACACTAGGGGTCACTAATGCACCAAGAAAAGCTCAGTTCCCTCAAAATTTGAGGAGCTATATTTTATATATTCCAGAAGAAGGGATTTAAAATGTGTTGTAATGAACAAAATCCCTTTCAACTCAATATTCTATTTATTAAATCACTGAATTGTGAAGTCACAAGATATTTAAAATTATCTCCATGGAAAAAGATATATTAGCACAAAATAATTTATCAGGAGTACATTAGAAATTAAACTTTTTACCTAATTTAATCATGGCAAATAAGGCACATAAATTTGTTAGTATTTTTATGTGATGCAACCATTTAGCTTCAGCTAGATTGTTTTTGTACACAACAGATAACAAAATGTATATACTGTGTTCAGAGATCAAGAAAATAGCAGAAACGGTCAACCATATGCAGAGCCGAGCACAGATAATCAACTGACTATATCTAGATAACTACATGGGGAAGGAAATCTGCGTTGCGCTTATACAGGACACAAAAAAATAAAACGTATTAATTCCTTGTGAGCAAGATTAACTCAACCTAGTAGGAGAGTTTTGACGCATAACTCTCTGTAACATAAGGAACAAGATGAATGAAAATGCACCGGGATACCTGGAAAACCACAGCTCCCTCATTTGCATCAGCAGATCAAACAATTTGTAGATCACATTTTAAACAGAGTCACATGTAGCAATTAACCTACAATATTCTTCGTTATTTTAAAAAGCACCTTTTTCTCAGCTTTAGTAAGGCTTCATATCTGGCTCCTAAGTATCAACTTACAAACAAATGCACAGGGAAGGTGTGAAATGTACTATATAATTCAAACATGCTTAATGCATATTTACAGAGTCAAATCATGATAATTTGTATAGGCATTAAATCATCATTAGAAAAATCAAAAGTGTAAAAAAAAAAAGAAAAATCAAAAGTGTGAAACAATATAAAATTCATTCTCCTTTGTGATAAAAGCACATGAACCTTTCAATCATGTGCTTATAAAACAGCTCTCCAGGATCATGTTGGACAACACACAAACATTCTATGCCACCGTTCATTTACCAGATTAAACAATCAACAAAGTCAGGAAAAAGTAGGGTAGGAAGCAACTTCTGGCCACATTAAGAGCTCAGAGAATTGTTATCCTGAGGAATGAATGAAAACTTGACAAAAATGTCAAGACCATTTCATGGTGCCGGAGAGCCCTAAAGAAACCGTGTAAGGGAAGCAGTTACAGGACAGGAACTGGGGGACCCTCAGGTGAGAACCTCAGGAGTCTTCAGCCCTCTGGCCCCAGGGAGTTACCCCTTCCCAATTTTCCCAAAGAAGTCTGCCCATGCTGGGCTGGCAGTGA
Source organism: Hystrix cristata (assembly GCA_004026905.1). NCBI lineage: Eukaryota > Metazoa > Chordata > Mammalia > Rodentia > Hystricidae > Hystrix > Hystrix cristata. The sequence goes on along the minus strand of PVJO010002820.1, from coordinate 102,036 downwards.
TGCCCAGCAGCCTTGCGGCCAGGGGAACTGGCTTGATTTGGAACAGAAGGAAAAAACCTACACCAAGAGGCATTATCAATCAAAGCAGTAAATTCATTAAGAAACAAACATGAAAACCCACAGAGCTGGCAGCATAAGGTTGCTTGTTCTATCAGCTTTCTACTGCAGCTTTAACAAATTATCACAAACTTGGTGGCTGGAAACAACACAAATTATTATCCCACAATTCTGTATGTCAGAAGTGAAAAGTGGGGCTTGCTGGGTAAAACCAAGGGATTACAGAGCTGGTTCCTTCCAGAGGCTCTGGGGGAGAACGTCTCCTTGCTTTTCCAGCTTTGAGAAGTGATCAATACTCCTTGGCTCATGGCCTGCCTCTCACAACTCTATGGACTGCTGTTACTATACCAGATAACCCAAAATAATTTTCCTTCCTTATGGGCAGCTTATCAAAAGCTCAACTGCACCTGAAACTTTAATGTCCCTTTGCTATAAAACCATTCAGATTTCAGGGATTAGGAAGTGGGCATTTTGGGGGCCATTATTCTGTCTACTACACAGGACAAAAACCAAAACGGGCTGTGTACCTAAGAGGGAAACTCTGGAAATGAAAGAACCACAGAAAGAGTAGGTTAACCTCCCAGCACGCCCATCTGCTAGAAAACATCACTCAAGTGCAGAAGTGAGAGAGGGCCATTTAGAAAGCAGGAGCAGAGGGAGAGGTGAGAAATGCCTGAACATGAAAACATTCTCCAACCTGAGCCCAGGTCCACCAGCAGAGGGCAGGAGCTCTACGGGATGGAGTATTTGGGTCCTTCACTACCCAAACACTGAAAGGCCGCTAAACTATTCAGAAGCAGGAGTGCCAGAAAACTATGCTAAAATTAAAAAAAAATATTTTTAAACTGAGCAGAGATATCAGCTGGCTAGACTCATTCCCAGTTCCACAGAGTAAGGCTGAGTCCATCATAAATTTAACAAAAAGATTACAAGATTTGTAGGTCACAAACATGATTGTATGGGTCAAAGGAAGAGAACGGGAAATACAGAAATAAACCCTTCCATTTATGATCAGTCAATTTTCAACAAAGATGCCAAGGCAAGACAATCGAACAACAGTCCTTTCAATACATGTTTTCATATACACTAAATGGACTATAATTCAGCCACAGAGAGGAACAAACTACTGACACAGGATACAGAATGAATGAACTTGACAGTAGGGTCAATTAAAGCAGACAGATATAAAAGCTTGTCTGACTCTATTAATAAGAAATTCTAGGAAATGCAAATATGAAGAGACAGAAAACAAATGTAGCCTGGGACTTGGGTTAGGCTCACGGAATGAATGTAAAGAGAGCTGAGGAAACATTCTGTGATTACAGAAATGTTCTAAACTGGATTAAGGTGATGGTTACTGGATTAGTCAGCCTCTTCACTGTCAAGAAAAGGTTCATCCTGCTCTTGGTTTCAGAGATGTCAGTCTAAGGTTGGCTCACTTCAAGGCAGAAACAGCACAGTAGAAGATCACGGAAGAGGAAAGCTGCTCACCTCATGGCAGCTGGAAGCAGAAAATGAGCAGGAGAGCCTGAGAGGAGGGGTCAGGGACCAAGGTCAGCCAGAAGTGCACTTTGCTAATCTCCTAGGCATCTCTCAAACCAACCAAGGTGACCGTCAAGATTAACCATCGCGGTAGTACAGATCACGGAAAAGTGCACTTACAGTAAGTGAATTTTATGTGAGGTAGATTACGTAGCAATGAAGCTATTCTTTAAAAAGGAACGATCAGGAGCTCCCCATTGCTGGGGTGCACAGCCAGAGACGGAGCGACCTCCTGTCGAGGACAGTACATACAGGGAGTCTCACCACCTCAGTACTCGAGCTCGTGGTCTGATTGTAAGAGTCTGTGCTCTTTTGACCCAGAAGTCTGTTTTTCACATTTTTATGGCTTTTTCCAGTTGCTTTAACAGAGCAAACAGCAGTGACTCCTCTCCCAAATGTTTCCTTTGCAAATACTAAGTAGAACAGTTTCACCTTTCGTCCCGTAAAGGCAGCGCGGTGGAGCGGTGTGTCTCCCAAGTCGTTTAACACATTCACTTCTGCACCAGCCTAGAAAATATGAACGCTTTAAATATCTTCCATACATCAAGAGCTAGAAAAAGCAAAAATGGCCCTTAAAATACATTAAATATTTCAAAAATTAAAACAATTGTTAATGTCATACGCTTGACACTACTAAACAAATCAATTCCTAGTAAAAGCAAATAGGTTTCCCGAAAAGCAAAAACCTACCAGATTAGAAGGTACTTTTCTTTAAAATCTATGCAACTCTAGATATAGTTATACTGAAGAAAGAACTGCCTCTGAATGTACTATATTTCTTCCACCATCAAGTTAATAAGTTTTGAGATTAAAAAAATACCAGCATATAAATGTACATATAATTTGAAAGATGTAACCCAATTTCAAAAATATCCATGTGAAAAATTATTCAGAGAATTGAGAAATACAAAGTCTCAATTCTCATTAAGTACGGTTGTAAGAGATTGTGATACTATTTAATTTAGAATGTGCTTTATTTTTTTTGACTGTCATAAAACTGAAAACTCTATCTTTATTAATATGTCCAACTGCCACTTTTAAAACCCACTAACATAAAATTATGTTAGTGGCTTTTAAAAATAGATTTCTAATTCATCAAGCTAACCTAATTCATATATTTAGTAAAGAAAAATTGTCTTTAATGATGAACTATTACTTTAAATAAGCTATTATTGCTCAGTTGGGCTTTTCTAAGACTGTCATCTTAGTTTCCATAACAATAGTTATTATAGTCATTAAAAAATTAAAGCCATAAATAGACCTTCAACAGATCCTGGACCACTTCTCTATGTCCAAAATAGCATGCCAGATGAAGAGGTGTCCAGCCCAAATTAGACTTACTTCTTCCTACAAACGGAAGCAGATACGGCATTTTAAGATGTTATTCAGGTAGTATGACAATAAGTACAAATGTACAATTACTTTAATACAGTGGCTGACGGCTCTCCATCACACTGCTCAGTCACACTGGTGATGGAGAGGCAAGAGATGTGACACAGAAGGACAGAAACGAATACAGTGGACTAGCACTCACAAGACCCAGGTCTGGAGCCACCTTTTCTTTTTTCTTTGCGATGCTGGGGATTGAACTCTGGGCCTCAAACATGCTAGGCAAGTGCTCTACCACTGAGCTACACCCTCAGCCCCAGAACCACTTTTTGACTCAACATCTTCATCCCTAAAAGCACAGAGGGGACATGACACGGTCACATTCAAACTACCTGATCTCTAGCAATTTGTTGGCTCTAAAGCGTTGAATCTTCAACCACTTGGCCACCATCTAGCAAGTCACTGCTCTCCTGGCATAACATTTCACAAGCGGCAACTCTCCCTGAAAACCCGCACACTAAGGGGCGGGGGGGGAGCCGAGGGCCGGGCAGAGCAGCTCTGAAAGCCCGTACGGCATACGCCTTCTGTCGTCCTTCCCGCAGCACGGTTAGCTGGGGGAACACTGTTAGCTCCACAGACAGGGACCGAAAATGATTCCAGATAAAGTCTCAGCTAATGAGGATGCTGGGTTACCAGAGTGCTAAAGAATCCAACGAGATAACCAGAACCAAAGTTAAAAGCAGCGAAATGCCAGGTCCTAGCCACAGAGTCAGGGAAGGAATAATACAAATGAGTGCTCCAACAAGTAAAGCCATACAATTTAGCAAAAAAGATAAAGGCCACTACTGCTTAGAGTAGAGATGCTCCATAAGATTATGAAAATTTTAAATCAGGTTGCAGGGACCCCAGCCCATCGGACTCCCAAAGCCCACCACCCTGAAAGGGCTATCAAAGCCCGGCCGCCCCGTCTCCCAGGGGCCCACTCCAGAGGGGCTGCCTGCAGCTGGAAGGCTAAAGGGGACTGACTGCAGGAGCTGGCTGGCTTTGTGCTCAGCCCTCAGCTCCTGAATTTCAGGTTCTGACCCAACAGAATCTTCGGCCACCAAGCTTAGCGTGTCCACAACAGAATGCTAACGATCCCCTCAACACACACACACACACACGCACGCACACACGCACGCGCGACTACAGCTGCCAACAGCGTGTCTGTGATTGTCTGCCATTTACCCAAACTGCCGCATCTGTTTCCTCTCACACACCTGCCCTGTGGAACTACTAATTACACAGTCAATAAATCCCAGAACCTCAGCCTATTTCACCAAACATTTCCTTTTCCTCCTGTTCTTAAATGAAACCTAGCTCTTCCTGATGATAATAACCCTCAGCCCCTCATTCCGCAAGTGGAGGCCTCCTGTTTCCACATCCACACGGAACAGAAGCCGTGCGCCCCTCTGCATCAAAAACCCACAGCTCCCCTTGGTCAGTGCCTTTTTCACTCCTGTCACAAGCCCTTCTCGAACCACCACTCCCTCAAATGCCTCTTCTGCTGCCACCTGCCAGCCTTCTGGCGGCTCAGCCCTCTGCAAGTAACTTCGGGCAGCACAGTCCTTCCCCTACGACAAATCCTACCACCATCCTGGGGGACCTACTGCCTATTCAGGTATCCTGGTCTCTCAGTTTCTCAAGCTTCCCTCACTTCTTATGAACCACGCCTCTGCTCAACGCCAGGTACCCACCACCACAGCCAATACCTGGGCATCACTAGGGAACAGAAAGCCACTTTCATGCATACTCCCAACTTGCCAGCTTGTTCATGTAGGGCTTGTTCTTTGACTTATTGGGCCCATCAACCTTTCAATCACTTTTCATGTATGTAAACAGCCCCCGTATTAATTTCTACCAATAAATCTGGCCTATACTCCTCAGCTTCCCACCCAGGCTACTTATCCCTGAGGAACGACCCCAGATTTTAGCTTCACAGTAAAAGAACTCCTCTGGCTAACCTGCAACCATTCTACCCTCCTACCTGTATCTACATGTGTTCTGCCATCCTTCCCTCCTGATGTCAAAGACGAGCTGCTCTTCCTGGAGCCGGTCCCCTCCCTCCTAGTCTCAGGTACTCCTCTTCCCCCACCTTCAACCTCTCCTTCTTTAGCTGCTCACAGGAAATAAAACAAAAACCAACCAACCCACTCTCAGGCCAAACTCCTACCAGCTATCCTCCTCACACTCCCTTCCCACTTCCACTCTTCACTTGCTCTTTCTACCTGTTCCTTCCCATCAGCCCCTTATCCGCTGCAGCCTCATCATTAACACCGTCCTTGACTTGTACCCAAAACGCTGCCACGGAACCCCAGGAGCCCTTTTCAGCTGCCACCTCCCTGCACCACCGCCCAGCACTGGGCAGCACAGCACAGTCCTCCGGGGCTGTCACAGCCCTGCACTCCGTGATTTCTCTCTCACATCTCTGCAAGTTCCTCCAAGCATCATTTTCTCATTCTTTTTTTCTGATTTGTTCATTATTGTAAATTTCCCAAAAAAAAGGCATTTCCTGGCTCTCACCCACTGCTTTGTTTACAGGCTGTTGACTTCAGATTCCCACATCCGACTCTCTACTAGTAGATATCTTCCATGTGGATGACACAGAGGTACCACCTGCTCAGAAAGCACAAAGCCAAGCTCGTCCTTCACTCTACACGTGCGTGTCCACACAGAAAGTACCATTCTCCTTCTGTGTTTTCACAACCAACTGGCAGACATCAGCACCACCCTTGCCTTTTGCTTCCTCCTTTTCACTCCAAGTTCAACTGCTTCTACTTCTAAAATATTAATTAATTACATCTACTTTTCTCTACTCCCACTGCTTCTGTCCCCATCTAACCCACAATAGGCTCCTTTAAGTGATTAGAACAGTTTCTGATCTATTCTTCTCACATCTGGTGTTTCCAAGTGAGATTCTGAATCAAGAAATTAATTTGCAAAATCATAAATTACCCCAAAAATACCTCGAATATTCTTTATACTCTTTACTACTTAGAGATAACAAAAAGAAGTTTCAATGAATAAGAAATTAAGTTCTTAAGTATTTACAAAGAATGGAGCCTTATATAGAATATTAAAATGCTGGAAAACCCCCGCAGTTATTGGATAATGGTTAAGTAACTTCACATCTGGATGTCTTAGCAAAATTACAGCACTACACAGAAGCAGATGTTGAGACTTCCAATATACGTTCTTATTCTGCTTCTTGAAACTTATTTCTTAGAACACCACTCATGGTTTTATATAAAATATGTATACAGACACTAATATTTATTTTTATGTGCAAGAACAACGCACGTGAACAACAGACAGGACTGTGAGCAAACACTTCTAATATGGCAACAGCTACAAGCACAATTAGATAGATCCACCAAACTAGACCCTAGGAATGTCAACCTTAAATGTCTACTTGGACATGTCAGTGTTTCATTCTCTCACTTTCAACCTGACATCACTGGATTCCTTCCAAGAATAACATCTTTATGGTGTTAACCTTTAATTCTTGCAGGAGAGTTATAGTACTCAACACCATTTTCCCAGTATCTCAGGATTAGAAAAACAAGAAAACCAAGAAATGCCAGGAAGGAACTCCCACATGGAAACACAACACATACCCAGTCTTGCCCATCCACTTTGGTCACAGACCTGTACGTTGTCTGATTATGTCATTCCTTTACATAAACCCTGCAAACTGCCCTTAAGACAGAGGCTGAGTGACAGGTATAATGAGGTGCATTCTGAAAAAAACATTAACATATATTTCTCAGTTTCACATTTCTGAGTAGGTGACTTTAATAATGAGCCTGAGGCTACCATGGATGGAGGAGGAGGTGACAGCAAAGAGTCATTAAGGAGGATTGAATATGTTTAGCATTCAAAATGGAATCCTGAGTTAAAGACCAAGAGTCAGCCTTTGAAGCACGGAGAGAAGTTTTCGAATTCCTTTAACCAACGCTACACTACCAGTTTCTAGACCACTCAGATTATAGTCCCCCCGCCCGCACTGCAAAGATAACACTCTTTTCCCATGAAGTGTGCTGTTCTAGAAGGAGAATGTCACAGAGGGATAAAACATCCGTGTATCCATCTGAAGCCTGCTCTTCCCAGGACAGAGAGATTGTGGAAGGAAAAGAAGACAAGATGAGACACAGCTCCTGATCTCAAGGCCAGGAAGTGAGGAATAGGAAATACTATTAGAAAACACTAGCAACAGGCAAACTACATCTGAGAGGCTAGGAAAAGACCTGCCTTAGCACCCACACGCACGATGGCTATATTACAGCACAATCTGAAATGTAGTTACGGGGAAGGCTAACAGGAACCACTCTAGACCCCCATCTGTCAATATATTCCCAACATGCCACTCTCCCCGGAGAGAGGAGACAAGTGCCAGTTAATTTTAGTTGTCAATATGACCAGATTGAGGAATGTCTAGAAAACTGGTAAAGCACACTTCTGAACACATCTTAGGGAGGTTTCCAGAAAAGGCTGGCATGTGGGTCAGCAAACCGAGTGGGGAAGACCTGCCCAGGTGTACGAACAGCACCATCCAACGGACTGGGGGTTCAGATGGAACCAAAAAACAGAAGGGGCAGGCTCCCAAGAGAGTAACCCTTCTGGAGCGGATGCCCTTTTTTTTTTTTTTTTTGCTACTACTGTTGCCTCTGACAAACTCCAGATTCTTTAGCCTCTGCATACAGACTTGCACCAGCAGCCCTCGGGGTGGCTTTGAGCCCTTCAGCCTTGGACTGGGCTGCCTCACTGGTGTCTGTCTCTCACTCTCAGGCTTGCAGCTTCTTGGACTGGGCAGCCACCTTTCCCCGGCTCTAATACATGGCGTGTGGCTGAGCTGAGCCACCAAGCCTGGGCCAGGTGTCAGACAAAGACATACGTGACAGGGGCTCAGGGTGACACAAAGCCAACAGAGCCAAGGCGAGTCTCCCGAGGGAGCCAAGGAGCATCGCCTGCACTGTGACAGAGAGGTGTTTAACCTCACACCTGAATCCTCCTCAGTTTAAGAAGCACTAAGACTGCAAGGGTCACTGAGAAACCGAAGGCTGACCCGTGGGCCTGAAGACACCACCGCTCCGCTGTGCAAACACGCAGCAAGGCCACCTTTACAGTAAAATGCCAGTTTCAGGAAGATGGGGTGGAAGGGTAGATGGGCATTTATCAAAAGGGCTGCTAAGACTGAGATACCCAAAAACTTTCAGCCCTCCCACCTCATTCCTACAACGTGAAGGACTTGTTAAAATCCTAGACCATTTTAGAGAATAAATTCTATTTCTCTGCACATGTGAGAGCAAAACTGTGATACATTTGTAACCTTGCTCTGTACTGCACATCATCCTTCAGCTGCTCCTTACCCACCTAGCTTTATTCCTCTCCGCCCACCATGGGCCCGGGCCACGTAGGCTGCCTCTCAGGCCTTGGCACGTGCTGCTGCTTTAGCCTTGAACACTTTTCTTCTCTATCTTTACCTAGTTAACTCCTACTCACTCTTTCACAAATCACCTCGGATCCGTTTTCTCTAAGAAGCTACTTCTCCAAATTCCAGTTACATACTTCTCCTCTGTGGTCCCATGGCCCCTGAACTTCCATATTCTGACATCTACTTTGTAATGTAGACTGCTCTGATCTATTAATCTAGTGAACAAACTTCAGTGAGGGAAGCGATCTTGTCTGTCTCTTCTTCATCATCTCCAAGGTACCTTACCCGCTGGGCAGACAGAAGTCTCTCATACCTGCTGGCTCAACTACAGTATCTTCAAGAAGAAAAAAGCAGCCAAGCCTGGTGATGCATGCTACAATCCCAGCTACTAGGGAGGCTGAGGCAGGATTTCAAATTTGAGGCTAACTTCAACAACTCAATGAAACCCTGTCTCAAAATACATTTTAAAAGGCTGAGGATGTCGCTCAGTAGTAGAGTGCCTGCCTAACATGTGGGAGACCTTGAGTTCAACTCCCAGTTCTGCAACAATGACGACAACAAATTATCACAGAATGTACGTTGTGGGTTCACACTTGTAGCTTGTAAGATGTAGGATCCACAACAATTAAGAATGGATGTCAGCTCCTCTGACATAGACAGGATTAGAGAAACATTTCACCCAGTCTTGCCAAGGACAAGATATTTATCACATACAAGATCAGGAAGATTCGTGTGGAACACAGTACACAGTGTAGACTCCAAAGAGAAAGCTATACAACCACTCAATGCTCACCTTTGCAATTAATGTCAGCCATTACTTCATTCCTCTCCATTCTTTCTAACAGCTGCCGCACTTCCTCAGCGTTGCCGTTTCTGGCATGATGGAGCAGCTGCTGTTCTGCTTCTGTGTTCATGTCTAGATTTAAAAAAAAAAAAAGCACTGCTATTATCTAAGAACATAATCAGCTTTTAGATAGTACCTACTAATAAGGAGAAGAAAATTATCTTCATTTTGTAAATAAGACAGATGCAACAAATTGGCCCCAAGACTCCTTCCCTTTTGAGTTACTATTACAGTAGTATGCTAGGTATTGGGGCAAGTTTCTTAAATTCTCAAAGCCTTAGTTCTCACTTGCAAAGCACAGTATACAGCCTTCTCAGTTGTTGCAAGATTATGTATATTAAGTTCTCTATCGAATACACGGTATTATAGTTATTACTACAATACTAGTAACCAGCCATGAAGTTAAAATCTGATCAGTCAGACAAGAACATTGTAACGTCAAAATATAAACATATTAAAAAATTATGTGAAAATTTTTAAGAAAAATTTATAGATAAGGATCTTGGCGTGACTATAAACATTTCTTATATTTTCTTACCAAGTCTCAAGCTAAATACTAACATAGCCAAATTTAAAACATTTATATCAAAATGGGCAAATATTATGGGCAACAACTTTCAGAAGAAACGTAACTTTCATTCTTACTGATAATCAAATACAAATAAATAGAAACCAATGATCTTTTTGCCTACTAGACAGCAAAGGTTAAAAAAAGATTAAATATACCCAATGCTGACATGAACAAGAAATGTGCACTCCTATAAACTGCTAATGTGAATTAAATGTAAAGAGTAATTCATATGTTGCAGGGAGAGAAGTAATAATTTGGCAACATCAAATAAACTTCAAAATAGGCATACATGTAATTTACTTAGGCAACTATTTCTACAAATCTACACATCGAAACACACAAGATTTTATAAGCATGTTTATAAGGATTGCATCACCTGCAACACTGGAAAAGTTAAAAACAACTTCATGCCTATCAATAGGAGACTGGCCAAATCTTCCAGAGAACCTAAAAAAGACGGTATCTAGAGTAGGGGATGGATAATGAGAACAGGAGCACCCAGGAGGTGGCCAAGCACAGTGACACTCACAGTGAAGCTGGCAGTGCAAAGGGCTCACCTACTTTCTCAGTTTTCAATCAGCTTTCTAGTTCCCCCGTCCTAAGTGCCAATATATAACGACAATAAAACATCTGAATAAAGCTGCTAAAACATGAAAGACAGAGCAACACCAAACACCGAAGAAAAGCAACCCGGAGAAGAAAATTTATTCAGAAAAAAAAGACTTTAAAAATAAAACCAATAAAAAAAATAAAATAAAACCAATATACTTAGAGAACAGAAGATTACATCACATAATAAGTACAACAAATCCGTAGGAAAAAAGAACTTTGGAGATTAAAAATAATCTTTAAAAAACTCAGTAGCAGAGTTGGAAAATAAGGTTGACAGTATGTCCTAGAAATTAAAACTGTTAGGAAAACAGAAAAGAAACTCTGAAAGAATTAAAAGGGTTGGTCCAGGAGGTCAAACATCCAAACAACAGAAGTGCTAGAAAAAGAAAATACAGAAATCAGAAAGGGAGAAAATAAATAATTCAAGAAAGCTGTAGAGCACTGCAAGGGTTACTAAGAACCCAACAATTCTGAAAAATATTCTGGTCTACAGAAAGGAGATCCCACCAAAGCCTATCATCATGTAATTTCATACCTTTGGAGACAGAGATAATTCTGTAAGCTTCTGGGGAAGAAAAAAAGAGAGGAGAGAAGAAATCAGTGATAAGGGAGCAGGAATCAAAATGTTTTTGACTTTTCAACTGCAATATGAGCAGCTAAAAGATAAGGCAGTATCCTAAAGTTTTAGAGGAAAATTATTTCCAATCCCAAATTCTATAACCAGCTAGTCAAAAGTAGGAATGCAATAAAGTTTTTGTTTTCGAGTAGTGGGAGTTGAAACCAGGGCCTCGCAAATGCTAAGCACACACCAGCTAACCCTGAGCAACACTCCCCGCGCAAAGCCATTTTCAGACAAGCAAAGACAAAAATTTCCTGCTCACACATCATTTCTCAGGAAATTAAAGGAGGATATGGCCCAAAACTCATACGGAAACAGGAAACCGTGAAGGGAAATCCCTGAAATTCAGCTGTGTGCCTCTCCTAGATCTGTCTGGACTCTGATGACATACCTGCCCTCCACTTCAGGCCGTCCAGAGCACTCACTAAACCTCTCAGAAGTGTTCTGGTTCCACCTGTACCTGGAAAACAGAGGCTAGTCTCGAAGGTCAGAAGTAGAAAACAAAGATCAGCCTACTTCCCTGACAAATTCCTGCCAGTCAAAGGCCCAGACCTGCACCTTACACAAGCCCTAACAAATAACCACCCTGGGTAGGGCCTGTTCTCAGCCTTCGCTCCAGGCCTTATTCACCGACTTCCCTTTACAAAGCTTATAAACTCTCAGGACAGACAAGCCCAGACTCTTCTACAGCCTTACTACACTTTCTCGGGAGCCTACTTCTAACACTGACCAGAATACCTTTCTTCACATCGCTGGCTGATCAGCTTGTTTATTAATCAACTCTGTAGTCACTTACACACACATTAGACTAACACTTGACCGATCATTTTAAAAAGGTAATAATATTTACATTAATTGTAGCATTATGTGCAAGACAAAAAAAATCAAAGGTCCATCAATAAAGGTCTATTCACATAACTAAATATTATGTCACAGTACGTCATATTATGAATAAAAATGAAAAATTTCTGAAACTATGGAATTAAAATACATTGCTAGATCAGATGGTTTCCATTTATACCATAGTATGTGGTAGCATATAATCTCTATATATATTCTACGTATTCAGAGAAAGAATTGGGAAAGACATTAGGATGGCAGCAGTTCATGACACCTTCTGGTAAAATTATAAATGGTTTTAAGTGGTTTTTATTTTCCTTGATGGTGCTGGGGATTGAACCCAAGGCTTTGCTCTTGCTAAGCAAGTACTCTACCAGTAAGCCACATCCTCAGCCCTAGTCTTTTTCTGAAAGTCTCATTTTTTAAATTTCCTACAATACAAAGGCATTTCTTTATAGTAGGCAAATGTAAGTTACTGAAAATTTTTCATAAATCTAAACACCTAATTAAGTGGACATTTTATTACAGTGATTTTATATGTTTTCAGACAGTCAGGCACATTAAAAAGAACCGATGGTCTAGACTTGCTGGTATACTAAACCAAAGTATTTCATTTAATATTTTTTAAGCCTTTAAAGACATAGAAGTTTTGCCTTGCAAGCATAAGGCCCCGGGTTCGATCCCCACCTCCAAAAAAAAAAGACATAGAAGTTTTATATATTATTTTTGGATCCTCACCACACTAATCTTACAGGAAAAAATTAACATCCTTCCATTTCTGACAATAAATAAGAAAACTATGAAAATAAATCTATTGCCTAAACAGTTAACTGTAATGTATTAACTGTGACAGTTGCTTATAAATACTGGAACTGAGATTAAAATTTATTCAGCAAATGTTTCTTGGGTATCTACGAATGACAGGCTCTGCTTTCGGCAGGAAATACAATGACGGATGATCCAGTCTCTGCTGGCCAGAAACGGGGCAAATGATAATCACAACACATGTCAAGTACAGCAGTGTGCGAGGGACAACAATTACACGGAGGGCAAAGGGAACTGTTAGCTCTTTGCCTGCATTAGTTATGGAGGGGATTACAGAGAAGGTGAAATTTAATTAAAGTGGTCCCTGAAGAGTAAGTAGTTCACTAAGATCTCGAAGGTGCACAAGATTTCTAGGCTGGAAAACTAGATAGAAAACAGACTAATCAAGATGTAGGATAGAAAAGATACACTTTTGGTTGCAGTGAGCTTGGGATTCCTGTGGGAAATGGAGATGAAAATATACAGTAAGAATTAGCTAAGAGCAGCCGGGCACAACAGAGCAGCTGTGGGCTAGAATTTAAACAGCAGCAGGTAGGGGTGTAGCTCAGTGTTAGGAAGAGTACTTGGCATGTGCAAAGGTCCTGGGTTCAACCCCCAGCATTAAAAAAACTTTAGTGGAAGTTATCAGCATATAAATAGTCATTAAAAACACAGGGGTAAAAATGCTGGAGAAGACTAACCTTTAAGAGGAAAAGGGCAGTGAAGAGGAGCTAGCAAAAAAAGGCTGAAGGTGAAGGAGAAGGCAGAGTAGTAGGAAACAAGGGAGAAATGTGTTTCAAGGAGGCTGGATAGGTTAGAAATGCCAAAAAAGGGCAAAAGGGAGAACTGACACTGCCTACTAGTTAGGTAAATAGAAGGCCACTGATGAATACGTCCGGGGGAAACGGAGGAGGCAGCACACAGATTCCAGTAAACTGAGGAGTGAGTGGGGGATAAAGACGGCGTAGTAAACTTCCCAAAGCAACTTCGTTCTGCAGGGAAAGTGAGAGCTTCACTCACAAGCGGCGTGACACCTGTGCATGTTTCTGGGCCACGGGGTAGACCGAGGAGAGAGGAAACTTTAGCCTACGAGAGAAGGAAGAGATGTGCAGGTTTCCACACGACATCTGCAAGAAACTCCAGCCTCCCTGTCCCCTCTGCTAGCGCAGTATCACAAGGGATGAATCAGCAAACACCCAGTCCAAGGCTTGCCATGTTTTGGGCGTTGCTCTAAACTTGGACTGCACACTAATGAAGAAAAGCAAAGCGATTTTTGCTCTAAGTCTCAGTTCCCAGCTAGCAATCAGGAAGTTCTCTGAAGCAATTATATATCTATACATGTGTTACAGTCGTGTGTGTATATTCCTATGCACAACTATGACATTTGCAATAACTCAAACAAATGCAGCTTGTTTTAGAAATTCAACTGGTAGATTCAGAATGAACCTAACACTGATTTGAGTTAAAAAGCTGACAAGCATAAAGTTACTTGCCAAATGTACAACAGGAGAGCCACAACCAGAATTGAGAACTTCTAATCATAAAACTCAAATCAGTTTCTAAAATTAAAGGCCAGTGATTCTAGCAATTGTTCCTGTGTGAGCAACTGAGGAAGCTGAACCTGAATTATACTTTTTCTTTTTTTTTTTTTACATAATACTTGGGATTGAACCCAGGGTCCTGTGCATGTTACACAGGCACTCTACCACTGAGATACATTACCAGCCCCTTTTTCATCTTGAAACAAGGTCTCAGCATATTACACAGGTTGGCCTCGAACTTGTGATCCTCCCGTCTCAGCCTCCCAAGTAGCTGGGATTGCAGGTCTGTGCCACCATGCCCAGCTACTCACCTTGTTCTAAGACATTTATTAATTGAAAAGAAATATCCAAAACATGGCAATTTAAGGAAGACAACAGCAATTTATAAGCGCTAATAAATAACAACAAAACTAAAATCGCTTCATTTTTAGTTAAGTGAAATTGTCTTCTCCAGCTTGCTCAGTAAGTCTGTGCCTGATAATGAGCATTCTTCTTCTGAAGGAGAAATGACATAACTATAATGCCATATAACAGTTTGTAAACCATTAAAAACACCACTGTAAAGTGTTTATACTAAATTATTATTCACATTATACCTGACATATTTACATTACCTTCTCTCATTCAAATCCACTACATGTTCAGACAATTGGATGTCATGGAAACTTAAGAGACCAACCCTCTTCACTGGGTTTTTATCATTTTAACTGTACTCAGCTGCAGAGTTTAATGTTTGTCAAAACTGGTGAAAATTAAGCCTCATGACTTTGCTTTATGAAACTGTTTAAGCTCAGGTGTGAAAATTTTACTTGCTTTGCCAATCAAGAAGTAATCTTTAGCTGGATGTGGTGCTGAGGCTGAAGCAGGAGGATGGCACGTTCAAGGTTAGTCTGAGCATCTTAGTGAGGACTGCTCCTCACCCCATCTTGAAATTTAAAAGGGTTGGGGAGGGTAGCTCAGAGGCACTGGATTCAAAGCCCGGTACTGCCACCTCCCCCCTGCCAGATGCATTCCCGATTTGAATTTCAGTTTGATAGATTCTGAAAAATATTAACTATTTCAAAACAGGGCGGCTATGTAGAAGGAAAAGATAGAGAAGTCCACAAAATAGAAACTGAAGTTTTAGTAATAAAAATACTAAAAAGGAGTTTAGTGAGATGTTACATTTTAATGATGAAATTTCTTCAATCTTATTCAAAATGAACTTATTTTCTAATTTTATTTCCCATTTGAAAATTATCCTGCAAACTGAAATAAATTCATGTTATAATACTGACTGGTTATGCAAGCCTATCTTTTTTTTTTTTTTTTTTTTTGGTGCTGGGGATCGAACTCAGGGCTTTGTGCTCGCAATCCTAAAGGGAAAATTTTTAAAGGGAAAATTTTTCTTTTTGAGATGGGGTGGGGTCTCAATATGTTGCCCAGGCTGGTCTCTTCCCTCGGTCTCCCAAACAGCTGGAACTACAGTCATGTGTCACCAGGTCCAGCTCTTAAAGGGAAACTTTAAGCACCAATTCCATGTGTGGTTTACTTTCCATTGTCATATGATGGGAAAATGTACAGTTAAGGACTGCTTTCACTTTACGGTAATTTCCTACTTGCAGGCAGATGAATTAAAGAACTCAGAATGAGTTACCCAGCATTATCTTCTCACAAACAGCATTAAAACTATTGCTTGTATTTGCCCACCTCCGGGCCTGGAGCTACTTAACACTGACAGTACTGCTGACAGAGCACCTAGGGGAGAAACAATGTAAGGAAAACCCAACATTTGTAGGGATTAATATCACATGAGATACTTAGATAACACAAGGATCATAAATAGACTCTATAGAGTGCATGACAGTATCTTTCAAAACTTAATTAATGAAATGTTGGTTTAAACTGGGGTGCTACACTGCTAAAACCTGTGGACTAGGATCTGCAAAGAATTTTATGAGGTCATCAATAAAGTTTAATTGCAATCAGACCCAGCTTAAGAGCCCACAAAGTTCCAAAGCATTTCAAATTTCTCACACACACCTGCTCTCTTTGCTCCAAAGTTGTCAGTTAATTTGATGTGCTTATTACTGATTTTTTTCAGCGAGTACTGTAGTTACGAAGTTTAGCTTCCTGTAATGTCAACGGGTAAGAAACTGCCACAGGAGTTCCAACTAAATACTACTGTGATCCAATATAGAGTGGTATCTCTAAGTACAGTAAAATAAAACCACCAAGACGAAATTTGTAACTTCTTGAATAGACACTGCACTACATTATCACTCAAAAGAGACTGGCCATATTCTTCCACTTACAGTAGTTGTTAGTTTTCTAACAGTATCATTTCCCTTTGTTTTAAGGAAACACCAGGATAAGAGTATTTTTACAGACACTGTCTGCCCGATCCGAATCACAAGTCTAAGAATTACTAGAATAACACCTGCAAAAACCAGCAGATTGCAGAGACAAGGATTAGCCATCCACCACAAATTCCTGCTGATTCACAACGTGGTATCAGCAAGAGCCATCTGATGAAGGCGTTTCCTACACTAAAACACCTACTTCACATAAACCTACTCAGTCTGTGGCATTTAACTGCTACTTTGAATTATCAATTGTTCAAAACTGCGGACAACGTCCTCTGCCTGGGAGAAAAAGATAAATTTTTAAAATAAATGTTCCTGACAATTTTCTCCCTGTAGATGGACAGAATAGAACCCACCTAGCTTAGAATTGGGGGATAAAAAGAAATTTTATAAGTATTCTGTAATTAAGATGGAAATATTTACAAATTCTGCTGAGGGATTTAGAATTTTTATGGTCACAATGCAGGAAAAACAAAACAGCTCGGTACCAGAATTGGGATGTGAACATCGCTAGCTCTCAAATCAACAAACTATATTCCAAATGCTGAGTAAGAGATGTGGCTGTTCCCAATTTTATACCCAAAATGCATCTACTAAAATAATGCTGCTTTCAGGAAAACTGAGTTCAAAGCTGAGCTATTATTAACCACCCGTAAACGCGGTAAAAGCGAACAGCTAATGCAAACGCTTGGATTTCACAATACTGTCTGCCCAAAAACGACAACCTCCACAACTGAAGTGAGTCAGTCAGGACCGCCCTTTCTGCGCCGCCAGTGCCGAGGGCCACGGGCTAGGGTACTCCCGAGTCCCCTTCGACCTCTTCCACGCTAGCTGAACCAAGCACGCGGCACTGGGCGAAAGTGGTCACATGAACGACGCGTGACTCCCACTGTCAATCCTCGGGCTGGAAGGAAACTAAAAATTAGGACACAGGCACGCGGCTAAGGCTCGGCGGTGTCGCCCGTGGACCTGCACGAAGTCGCAGCGCCCGGAGCGCAAGTGCAACAAATGCCACCAGCTTGTTCCTTTTAGCAACTAACTTCCTGCAGCAGCAGCCCGGGGAAGCCGAGCCGCGGCCGCGGCGCCCACGACTCCGCCCGCCTCGGACCCGGCCGAGACACTGACCTCCGCGGTCCCCGGGCTCCCGGAGCTCCTGCGGCGGGGGCCGCGACCAGGGCTGTCCCTCTCCCCGCCCACTCGGCGGGGCGGCCGGGGTCACCGACACCGAGAACGCTCGCGGGGCACCCTCCGGGCTCTCCCGGCGCGGCTCTGCGAGGTGACGCCCTCCTGTCCGCCCTGAAACGCGCGCGCGCCCGACTGAAATGTTGGCGTCCAGTCCGGCACGTGACCGGCTCTCAGGCCACGCCCACTCTCGGCGGCCACGCCCACGCCCCCTGCCCGCTTCCGTCGCGCCCGCGCGGAGATCTGGGTTCCACGCTTGGCCACGCCTCCCCCACCAGCGGAGCCTCCCACCCGGCCTCGGAGGAGAAAGAAGGGGCCCCACACCGCCTGGGGTGCTGCGAGGGACGGCAAGGGTCAAGGGCAGGAAGCCCCCGCGCAGAAGCAAAGTATAAAGACTGCTTCTAAGTGCAAAATAGTTGTAAAACCAATACATCGCTCAGCTGCCCAAACTTTGTTTTTGGCTTTTTTGCTTTGGTTGCGACTTGTCCCAACCAAATTAGCTACGCCTCTTTTTCTTTCTCATGTCAAAAGATGGCTTTCAATGTCATACGGGTGTAACTCGTGAGATAGATAAAAGGATTTACAGAGTGTACTGTACTTCACTCGCTCTCCCATTAGATAATCTTTCGTAGAGACCCACCTTTCCAGACTGAATGTGTAATAAGTCGATCCGGAGGGTTAGCGCATAGTGATGGTCAAACATTAACATAATTACAAGTTTTATTTTAAAAGATTCGTGCATAACTAAGAAAGCAAAATTATGAACATAGTTTTTTCTGTCATTTGAATTTTATAAATATATTTAGTGAACACTAGCTTGCAATGAAAAAATAATAGATACCATCTTTAAAGGAAATGTAATTAAGTCTATCCAACTCTAGAAAAATATATGGAGAAACTGTTACAAGCCAGTCCATGCACTACCTGAGACACATTATGTGGCAGATGTTTAAAATGATGGCTTTGGGACACACAAGCCCCCTGAGCTCAGGTATTACAGGCTGGCATTGTCTTTTAGTAACAAAATAAGCACTTATATAACACAACATTTCAACTACAAAATGTGTGGTAAGGTCATTTGTCTCAGAAGAAACCTCAGGATTTATTTTCTAAGGATACCGAACTCTCTTTACAGCCGAAATATAAATTGACTTGAAATAATTTTCCATATGATTTCATGAAAGTGTTCACTATCACTGTGTTGATTTAATTGACTAGATTCATGACTTTCACTTTGCAATTCCCCTCTTCAGTTTGTAAATAAAAAACAGTCCCTAGCCAACAGAAAGACAAAGTATTAATCATGACAATTATCAATAAGAGAATGACCCATATTGGTAGGATTACTGTACTTATTGGACTTTCTTTGGTATTTTCATAAAGAGTATTTGGTAGAAAATATCTCCTGGGCATTGTTAATTACTGACTACTACAGGTAAAAAAAGTGATGACATAATGCTATTCATTATTCTAGAAAACTGCTACCCTTTAGAACTCTCTGCAATAGTGGTAATATTCTATAATTCTTTCTTGTCCACACAGGTGCCACTAGCCATATGTGGCTGTTGAGCACCTGTGTAATGAAAGTTCTGAGTTTTTATTTTTGTTCATTTAAATTTAAACAGCCACACAAGACTAACAGTTACCATATTGGACACTGCAATTCTAGAATTACAAAGCAATCACTATATTGTCCCCAGTCATGCCACTGAGGAACATCTAATAGACATAGAACTTCTAGAACCACTTAATAAATGTTGCCCTCTACACTCCTTTGTGAGATAAAAGCAAGTAGACATTTTAACTTTGCAGATGGAGCATATTAAAGTAACTATAATCCTACCTACAGTCTATGTAAGTAAGAAAAGAATAGAAGCTCTGAATGGATGGGAAAGGGATTTGAAAGTAACTAACACTTGGCCCAGCCATTCCCACGCTTGCCTGACCCAAACTGAAGTTAACCAGCTAACTTTGGATCAGAGTGGGCTTCATTATAATTACCCATTGCCTGATATGGACAAGATTCACTTTGGAATCTTTTGTTTATTTTAGGACTGTTAGGTGCTCATACCTCCCTATCCTCCACCCTGCTTCACATTCTGCCAATTCCCTCTACAAATATGAGGCCCTCACATCATAGTATTTAATGTTTGTGGTCCTGCACTTTCTGTTTTAAGCCTGAAACACTCCAGAATGCACTTTGTGCATTGCATGCTTTAAAAACACTCCCCTGGTGCCAATGTGAATGTGACTTTGAACTGCTACAAGAGCAGGCTAAAGGCTTGTTAAGTTTTATTAAAAGGAGGATTTTATGGACTGAGACTTTGGGGATGGTTTTAGGTAATTACTGCCTGGAATGCTGAAAAGTAGGTCAGATGTCATTAATTAAATCCGGATAAATTGTTGAGTTGGGGGGAATAACCATCCTTACACCTACATATTGAATACATTGTAGATATTATTAACTCCAGAACATCAAAGCTATGAAATCATTGGAGGTTGTTCTCTCTTAAAAGCTGTCTAAATTATTTTCATGTGTGCCATTACCCCCAGTTTATTTAATAACCAAAAGAGCTGGTGTAGTTCAGGTATTAAATCCTTTTGACCTAGACTTGTGTACTGGTCTCTCTTTTCCTAAGGTTGTGACACACAGATGATTGATTTTGCTGACTCTACACACAAAAAGTTTAGAAAGGACCCCTTATGACTAGAATTTCCTGGTTGCAAGAAGCAAATACTGACACTGGCTAACATAAGCAAATAGGGATTGTACTGCACAGATACCAAAGAAACAGCTGAAAATAGGGGATGGCAAGGGCTGAACTAGGGCACTTCCGGTGATCTGAGCAGAGGGAGTAGTCTACAGTTCTTCTAAGGTGCTGCTGCTGGGGGAAAAAATTCCAATTGCTTTTTTCCTCTTTTCTCCAGAAGAGGCAAAGCCAAAAAAAAAAAAAAAAAAAAAGTCTTTCATGGCTGTCCCCATGGCAAGGGCTCCTTGGACAGTATTTCCAGCTCAACCTTTAGCCTTTAGCTTTATTCGTCTTGCGTGTATCCTGCTTTTCCATCCATAATCATCTAGTGAAGCAGTGTCCCTGGCAGTTACGCTACCCCTTCTTGGAAGCATTGGAAGGTCTGCACTGCTAAGTGCCACTTGTAAGGGCTTCCTTATGTGGCCTATTATTATTGGCTCAGCAGATGGAGCATGACCAGGACTAACTAAATGACGCCTTTCTAATAGGCTTACCAAGGGTCTGATAGATCCACTCTGCCCAACAGAAAAGTCCTCTATTGAGTAGCAGTAAACCATCTAGATTTCTCTCACGTGTACTTGACTGCAAGGCATACAAAGTATAGTCCTTAGCCAGGATAGATGCACAAAGGCATGGAGAGGGAAGCAGAAGTAGAGAGAAAGCGGAAGTCCTGGGATGATAGGAATGTGAGTAGAAACCAGGGGCTGCAGAAGCAAGAGCAGAGAGGCTACATCTCAGATTGAAACCCTAGAGTACACAGACACCAGGGCAGGGGGCAACCCGTGATGTTCCCTCCTGAAGGAGCTATAACGTCGTGGCCGCAGCTGCGACTTCAACTGCCTTCCAGCAGAGCATAGGTATCTTCTATTTCTCTGGATGGCTGGGGATTTAGCTCAGTGATTAGAGTGCTTGCCTTGTAAGCACAAGGCCCTGAGTTCAATCCCCGGCACAAAAAAAAAAAAAAAAGAGTACATTCTGTTTCTCTGGATGGTTGCAATAAATTTCTGTACTTTACCTGAGATGACCTGAGTGTCTTTCTATTCTTTGAGCCCGGAAATAGCTTAACACACCACTACTCACTTCCTGTCTGGCTTTTTTTTATCTCTCCCACTCTTAATCTCCAACCAATAATCCTGTCAACACTTCTTCTCTTTTCAGTAGTCACCTCTTTTGTCAGGGTCTCTGCTGTTCTTTGCTCTTTGTGGCATCTAAAATTCATCTTTCTTCCAGACCTCTGCTAATCCCCACCATTGATTTCTGACTTACCGCTCAGTACTTGATACAGCCGGGTTAAAGGACTCCAGTTTTGTTTTATTTTGTTTTGCTTTGTTTTTCAATACTGAAGATTGGACTCAGGGCCTTTACCATCCCCAATCCTTTTTTGTTTGAGCCTGAACTGGAAGTATGGATCAAATTATGGGCTTGTAGATCTTAGATTTGGAGGCATCGTGAGAAATCTCTAGATTACCCTAAAAAATGAAGACAGATTGTCCATGCTAGCTCCACACAATTCTCACTTGTTAGTCCTCAGTAAACAATAGGAAGCTGATCAGACTGAGCTTCGTTTCCCTTCCACAGCCAAGCTTCTAAAAGTTTAGAGATCATTAGCAGGAGCTTGCTTCATGCTTACATTCCAGATGTTCCAACCTGTTGTCACACCCTGGCTGGCTATGGGCTTCTGATACACAGTACTATTCTTTCTTATTATTTATCAGTCAGAATTAAGCAAATCACAACCATTCCCATGAAGCTAAAGAGTAGAGAAATCTTAGTAACTCCTATTACAATATCAACTTTGCTAAACCTGTGGCCTTTTCCCCAGCTATATTTTCTCTGGTCTCCCCACTGCCCTCTGGTGGTAGCTAATATTTTTCAAAAGAGAATGGGGGAGTTTAGGACAGAGAAAAGATTAGAGAAAGGAGGGAAGGGATGCAATAAAGAAGTGAACATTTATACATAAATTCCTGGCCTCATGAAGTCTATAACCTAATTTGGAAGGCAAAATATGCAATAAAAAACTAACAAAAACCACAATAACACTCAAAAGTGGTACATAAAATAAATTCTAAAGAATTTTGGAGGACTAGATAAGGAGTAGAATAGATATTTAGAAGTGGGGGTAGCCTCAGCTTTGGAGAAGAAACATCAGGAAATGGGCAATGAGTATCTTTGACAGTAAATTTGAGACCTACAACAAAAACTGAAAATGTAGACTTTGGACAAGATCTCACAGTTAGAAATAGACTTCTGAGTAATTCACAAACATATATGATATTATATTGGATTACCAGGGGAAGGAGTTTGGAATAAAGACTTATTAGAGCATAGAGTGTATCATTCATCATTGATCAATCATTGATTTAAGTCAATAGATATGTATCATCTTAGTAAATATCATGATTTTATGAATAGATACACATATATGGCACTATTTGGGGCTTGAGGAGAGATAGAAGATAAATATGATGACAGATATTGGCTTCAAGGACTTGATTTAATAGATGCAAGACAATGTAAGACTTGCAAGGTAGCAAGTATATTAAGAGAAAGACACTGAAAATATAAGAAAAGTACAGACAGAGGAAGAAAGTTGGCGGTCCCCTCACTGTTGGATATCAGGGACTGTTTTACAGTAAGATGGCTTTGAATGTTAAGTCATTAAAACAGATAGGATTTCAACATGTGGAAATGGCTAGGGAAGTACCATCTTTAGTGTAAGGCAGACAAAGTTTCCAGAATCCTCCTAGACTTCTTGGAATCTATTCAGGAAATAAAACGGACAAAGACAGATTCATAGAAGAAAATCATTATGAATTTATTTAATCAAAATTTTACATGACACAGTAGTCTTCAGAAATGAAGACCCAGAGACAGCCAGGTATGCTGGTACATCCCTGTAATTCAGCAGTCTGGAGGCCAAGGCAGGAGGATTGTGACTATGAGGCCGGCCTGGGCTACATGAAGGGATCTCATTTCAGAAAAAAAGAAAAACAAAAGCCCCAGGAAAAACTGTCTAGTTTTATGCTTAGGTTGGATGACAACAGGACAGCTGTGTAGAAATGCGATTGTACACAAAAAGCTACGTTCTAATTGTGACAGACCTAGTGGACCTGGTGAGGAAATGCAGCAAGGCCTGTCCGTCGAGATTCTTCTTGGCCTCTGTGTGTGGCACTCCTTCTGCCTGAGTGTAGAACCTTCTAGAAGGAGGGAATGAGGGTCTGAGGGGCTCCTATCAGGCAAAGTAGGTCAGAGAATTTCTGACCAGAAAGGGAGAGAAGATCTAGGTCTAAGAAAAAAAAAGATCTAGGTTTTAGGGTTGGCTTTGTAAAGAGGGATTCTAGTTCCTATAGCCTACCTTGGCAGAAAAGGAGAGCAGGAGAAAGAGAGAAAATAGAAGTCAGAAAGGTCTTGCTTGGGAGTCTTTTCCTTGTATTCAAAATATTTCGCATACCAAGGCACCATACTGAGGGGTACCGTGTTCTGAGCGCCAAAATAAACAAATGAAAAAATACAAGCAAATCTGAGCGAGGCGGGAAGAGAGTCTTACACATGGCAGACCATGGCACATACGCTTAAAACAAAACATTGAGTACATCCTCAGGAAGACCCCATAATCTAGTCAGTTGGGAACCAAGGCAGGAGGCACAGGTAGCTGAAGGAGCCTTTGAGATACCCAAGTATGGATGACAGATTGAGGATTCAGAGGTGAGGGCTGGCCTGGAAATATAAATTTGTGATTGTCTGTGTACGGGTGACTTGAAGCCATGAGTCTTACAAGAGGTGGCTGGGGAAGAGCAGAGCAGTGAGAAGGAAGAAGGTCAGAGCTGAGCTTTGCTTCCAGCCTGAAGGTGCTGTCTTTAGTCTCCTGGAATCCACAACCCATAGCTCCCCTCCACACTCTCAATGGACGACTTTACCCCTGAAGAAAGCAAAGGAGTCACCTGTGTGCTGGAGATCTGAAGAATCCAGTAAAAAGTTGAAGGCCTGGAGCTCACTTCAGGGACCTGTGTGAGTCCATATCAGGAAGCCTGAGGGTTTGTGGGGGAAGGCTGAAGAGTCTGCCCTGCAAGGTGGAAGATGGACAGCCAAAGGCGCTGCAGAGGAGTGGAGCTAAAGAAAACAGAAGCCAGACTTCCTTCTTCCTTCTCTTTTTATTACACCCGGGCTACAAGCCTATTGGTTGGTGCCACCCACAACCAGGGTGGGTCTTCTCTCTTCCATAAATCCATCATTTGGACACACACCCAGAACTATGCTAAACTGATCAGCTAGGCATTTCTTATTCTAATTGACACCACAGTTAACTATCATAGGAAGTTAAGAGTTTGACTGGAATTAAAAAGAAGCAGTTCAAATACTCCACTGGTGCCAGTGTGACTTTGAACTATGTAGCCCAGGCTGGCCTCAAACTTGCTGCAATCCTCCTGTCTCAGCCTCCTGAGTGCTGGGATTACAGGTGTGCACCACCATGTCTGGGTTCCTGAGCTTCTTGTCCTCGGTGGTTCTCTTAGATTTTGCAATTTCTTCCTTAGACTCTAAGTCTCCTTAGGCTCTTCTTACAGTCAGTCTCATGTGCTCCCACAACTGTGATAACTCTGTGTAGGGTCATGTCTCCAAATCTCAGATCGTAGCATCACTCCTGAGCTTCTGATCTACACACTAATTAATCAGACTCAGTACATCCAAAAGGACGATTTCTCCTCTCCCCCAGACCTGCTTTCCTCTTTATGTTCTTTCTTGGAAGTGAGCATTCTTGACTGTCTTCTACCTTCCCCATCCAAACTTTGGTTCCTCTTAACTCTAGCCTATACTTTGTAGCAAGAAGACTTTCCAAAGTCTAAATCTGGCCAACAAATTCTCTTGCTTAAAATTAACTCTGCCTTGGAATTGCCTTTGGGATGTAGTTTGAACTCCTTAACATCGTAAAGCCCTGTGTGGGTCCACGCTGTCTCTCCGCTCTGTTGCCATGGTATTATACACTTCAGCAATCAGCTTTGAACTCCTTCCTCTGACACAGCCTCTGATGCCTCCGAACCTTTGCCCGTGTTGTTCATTTGTGCCTTGGACTCTTCTCCAGCTCCTTTGCTTGCTGATGTTTCTGCTTCACACACTGAGCTTGGAGAGAACTCTCATTCTTCTCCAAGGGCATTCCTGACCTGCTAGGACTGGGTTAGTCCCTCCAGGCTTTCTTTTACCTTGTGCTTACTGCCAAGAAAGCATTTATCACAGTGTGCTACAAATGCCTCTTGATTTATTTATATTTTGATTAAACTAGAAGTAAATTGAAAGCAGGGAACAACTTGATCACCAGTCTATTCCCCAAGTCCTTTTCTTTTGCTGTAGTGGGGATTGAAGACAGGGCCTTTACACTGAGCTACATTCCCTGGCCCTTTAAATTTTTATTTTATTTTTTATTTTGAGACAGGATCTTTCTAAGTCACTAAGTTGTCCATGCTGGGCTCAAATTTGTAATCCTACCTCAGTCTCCCAGAGAGCTGAGATTACAGCTATGCACCTCTGATACTTGGCTAGTTTATCATTTTTATATATCATAGTACGTGGCACAGATTAGGAAATCAATAAATATTTGTTGAATGAATGAACAGAGATGTTAGGTTGTATCAGAGATGTTTCATATGAATTGGAAAGCAATGTAGAGAAATGGAATGTCTACACAATTTAGAATCAGAAAGCTGTATCAAATTTCAGCCCTTTGTTTCTTAGCCAGCTATACGACCATGAACAATGTATTTAACTTCTTTTATTGCAGAGCCCACCAGGTGCAAGGCATTGTACTGGGTGCTGCCAATCTGGGGTGAAGAAAGATATAGTATCTGCCTCAAGAAAGCTGGGTCCTAAAAGATGTGTAGTAGGTGAGAGGTGGGAGGAAAGAGAAGCAGGAGGACTTCAAGAAGGACTGTAGGCGAGTGAGCATGTGCCTCACTGGGGGAAAAGAAATTACTTTAGTGGGTTGGATGACATGAGAAGATGAGACCCGAGAGATAAACAGGAGCCACATCGTAAAGCCTCCTTTACAGTGTCCCATAGAGTTTGAGATTCATTCTCAAGGCAGTGGAGTTAGAACCCAAATGAATTTTAAGCAGCAGAGTGCCGGGATTAGAATTCTATCATAAAAAGAGAAAAACTGGGCAGCTAAGTGGAGTGTGGGTTCAAAGAACAGAGAGAATTTGGTGACTGGTTGCATGAGAGGAGTGAGGGAGAAGGAAGAGTGAAGGAGCAACTAAATTTCTGGTGCTGGCAATTGGTTTATAGAGATGCCACCTGCTGAGCATGAGCACGCAGAAGATGGAGAAGCTTGTGAACAGAGGATGCTTTAGTGAGGGAGATCTGTTACTGGGAAGCAGGATGGGAGGAAAGGAAAAGTGCATAGTTGGGAAAACAAGCTAACAAGTTACTGCTGTCATTTAAGGGTGAGGCCATAGGGCCTGAACCAGGATCAGCAGCTGGCATAGAAGGGAAGGGTCCAAAGGGACAGAGGAGGTGCAGTGACAGACAGGGCTTCCTAATTACAATGGAGTCTTGGAGGATGGGAAGATGGCATTAAATAGCTGGATTAGGAGGGCTGTTCTGAGGGTCTTCGGAAGCCAAGAAGAACTTGATTCGGTCACTAGAAAAAAAAAAACACCTTAAAATATTCCCTAGTAGGGCTGGGGATGCAATTCAAGAGTAGAGTACTTGCCTGGCATGTGAAAGGCTCTGGGTTCAATCTCCAGCACTGCAAAAAAAATCTGAATAAAGTAGTGTTTGAGGACCATTAGTCTAACAGTAGTATGACGGAGACCACAGCAGAATGTGGTTATGAGAATGTGGGCACTTTCAAAGAAGAATATGATATTTGTGACTCATTAAATGTGAGGTGTACAGGAAAGGACCCAAATGACCATGAAGTGTAACACAGCTTGGGGTTGTCTGTTTACATATACACCTCTATCAGATGATGGGCTGCTTAAAACCATGTCTTATTTATTTTTTATATCTTTAATATGTAGCTCAGGTTAAGTTATAGATCAAGTCTCAGTATTCTCTAAAGACCTACACAATGAATAAATAAGACAGAAAAGCAGAGTATATATGAAAGCAAATTAGCTTTGAGAAGGTTTAGAATTTGGCTGTGAAATGTTACATTTAAAATGAAATATCTTCCCCAGCACCACCACCCTCCAAAAAAAGTATTAAAAGGAGACATCTAAAATACCCACTTGTAGACGGGTGTGGTGGCACACACCTATAATCCTAGCATGCAAAACAGCCTGGGCTACATAGTGAGTTCAATGCCAGCCTGAACTACATACTGAGACCCTGTCTCAAAAATTCAAAAATAATCAAATAAAACATCCACTTGTAAGTATCTTACAGACACCACAGTAAGATCAAATGCCCAGAAGACCAGGAAAGAGAAGAAACATGGAGAGAGGCCCAGTGTAGAGTCATCAGTGTCATATATTTCTCCCTCGCCTCAACTCCATTCCATGTGAAACAAACAAGACTGGAACCTCTAAGGGCTCATACTCCACTGCATGACCATTCAGAGACCAGGTTCTCTCACTGCAAACTCCATCTCTGTGAACGCATGGCTTCAAGAGTTAAAGCAGTAGAGCGTACATGAGTGATTGCACTACTTTTTATGCATGGTCCAGAAGTGGTTTATGTCACTTCTGCCCACTCTTTCGTGTCCTCTCAATGTCTTCCCACTCTAGACTGGTTGTACGATACTGTCCATTTGCCTTCTCAGTCCATTCCCTTCCTTCTCTGCTCTGCGTCTTGGGATGCCGGCCCCAAGGCATACAAGTACCTGAGCTTCCTCAGCCTCTGGCTTCCTCAGCCTCTGGGTCAGCGGATGAGAGGTTCCAGCAGGAGGGTATGAACCAGTGGTGTATAACTACCACCTTACCCTCCCGCCCACTGACACTTTGTCACTTTCTCCTTGTAGATACTCTGTCTGTAATTTCTGGCAGTGGGTGCAT
This sequence comes from Hystrix cristata, assembly GCA_004026905.1. Lineage (NCBI taxonomy): Eukaryota > Metazoa > Chordata > Mammalia > Rodentia > Hystricidae > Hystrix > Hystrix cristata. Next base: position 73,542 of record PVJO010002820.1, on the reverse strand, counting down.
TTTTCTACAGCCATAGCTTCTCTTGAGGAGTTTCTATTCTATGACTCTAGTGGGTTACAAAAATATTCTTCCCTTCAATCCTGGAGGTCTTAACAGCTTCCTGCAGCTGCTAGTTTGTGGCTGCTTCTCTTTCTCTTGTTGGGTCCCTTAATGTTATCCATGCTTCAGTAACATCTTCTGTAAATCGTCCCTCATTAATCCCTGTTCAGTTAAGTATTTTGCACATGCCATATGCTTCCTGTTAAAACCCTAAATGTGCTAAATTCTTCCCAAAGACTATTTCACTTTTTAAAATAATCAGATGAAATAGGTACTATTATTATCATTCCTATACACAGATTTAAAAAAAGAAATAAATGGTGGGTAATTGTAGAACAGCAGTAGGGGAAAAGGGAGAGAATGGAAATTTTAACAGGTGGTTGTGAGAGGAAGACTTGCTTGATATACTACAAAAGGCATCGCAGATCAAACTGGGGGCGGTGGGTACATGAGGGTGAACTTTAGATAACTAAGCAGGTCACAGGAGACGAGAAAGGAAGAACTGGTTTCCCATTTACGTTTATAAAAACAGGTAAGTTAAATCAAGAATTTTGCTCTCACCACACAGCAGTCCTTGCTTGAGTTTTCACATGTCAGTTCTCAAATGATAAGAACTATGTATTACTAATATCATACCTCTAGCAACTATTATGAAACTTCCATGTAACAAGCAACCAAAAACAGTGACTCACACTGTCTTCTGTATGAAACACTGTAGGTGTTTTTCTGTAAAATGTTTACTAATCTTAGGGCTCTCTAAACTTTATGCTAAAAATATAAAACATAATGGCAATATATTATAATGTGTATAATAATAATGTTTAATAAATGCTTAGTATGTGCCAGGCAATTTGCTAAACACTTCACAAGATTATTTCACTTTTAAAAATTATCAGACAAAATAGACACTATTATTATCATTCCTATACACAGATGAAGAAACTGAGGCACAGAGCTGTCAGGTCATACAGCTAGTCATTGGCAAAGTCAGTATTTGTACCTAAACATCTGGTTCTGGAGCCTGCAGAACCAGATGTGGTCAGCTGAGGCCAAAGATTTTTAATCAGTTCAGCACAAATTAACACAACTCTCTGTGCTCCACATAATTGAAAATAGGTCTGGTAAAAGACATGGCTACGTCTCTTCCTTTACAGTTTCTTAGCTTTCTTAGAAATGAATTGGATAGTGTGCTGTACATAGCACAAAATATGCACTCAATAGCTCACCCACTACAAAACATTGAATTATTCAGGATATGGCCTCTTACCCTGCCTCCTACCCTGCCCCAGTAAAATATCCAAATGTCCTGTTAGTCAAGTTTCTTTTGTGAGGCAGAGAAGTCCCCTGGAACGTGCTGGTATTGATATGACATTACAGGACCTGTCTAAGTGGCTGTTGTGAGTTGAGCTGTGTTCCTCCAAAAGATATTTTGAGTTCCTAACAGCTCATACCTCTTAAAGTGGCCTTATTTGGAAATATGGTGTTTTGCAGGTGCAACCAAATTAAAATGAGATTGTACTGGATTAGAGTTCACTTTAATCCTACATGACTAGATTAGGGTTCATCTAATCCAGCATGACTGGTGTCCTTAGAAGTAAAGAAACAGCTACAGAAGGAGAACATCATGTGCCTGACTAAAGTATCAACAAACCAAAGAATTCCAAGAATTATCAGCAACATCTGATGCTAAGAGGAAGGCCCAGATTGATATTTAGGCATATCAAAGTATTTTAATGAGAGGAAAAGAAATATACTTTGACATTCTTTTTGTACATAGAGAAATCTTAGGCCTGAAAATTAAAACAAAGCCACAAGAAGACACTTCATGATGGCCATTTTATGAAGGTGAAGCAAAGACTCTGTTTTTTTTTTTCTTTCCCATGTTTTATTTTCTGAAGGTAAAACAATTCAAGTAGGCAAGGACTAGGATATCTCCTCTATCTATCCTGACAGAGTAAGATAGGTTTTAACGTTTCACAATCTCACGACATAACACTCTTTAATTAGAATTCATTCTCATTAGTAGTTTTTTACCCACTCGGATCAGATATCCTGTCACAGGTATCCTGAGACTTGGCGACCCCAGAGACTATCTGAAATGGATGTACCATCAGGGGTGTGCTTTGATACCTTCTCACTTCCCTTCCCTCCCTCTTACTTTGAGAAGAGCCCTTTTCCCAAACATCTAAATTATGCATCCATTCAATTAACTTTTGTTGAGTATCTGCCATATGCCAGGACTGCTTTAGATGTTAGGAACACAGTGACGAATAAGACAATACTGGGCTCTTACCAAGCTTATATGCAGAGGAAGGCACTACAAACACATCAAGTTAGATTACTGTTGGATACTGACTCAAACTGTGAAGAAAATTACACAGGATAAGGGTTTAGAAGAAGAAAGAAAAAAGGATCCCCCTAGTTAGCTGAGTGGTGTTCTGCAGAGCATTCAGCTAAGGTCACTTCATGACTGTGATGAAGTAAGAAAAAAAGACCAGTCAGTGACTGTGTCTGAGCACAGACAAAGCCAAGGATACTGTGCAAATCACTAGCAGGCCAGGGCAACTCCCTTTCCCGGCTAATGTGAATGAAAGTGGCTCCTTTAGCACTGTAGCTTTAGCTCCCTCTGCTGCTCCAGCCTCCCAAACAAGATACATTAAGATACACAGTCACACTGCTATTTCCTGATAGGTCCCAACCCAGAGCAAACTCCCTTCCATTAAACAGGCCCAAACCCTCTAACAAGTCCTTTGTAAGACTTTCTCACTGAGACATCCATGTTTTCCCACCTGCTCCTTTGTATCATCAATAAACCCAGTTTGATTAAGGTGTGTTCCTGGTGGTCTTTGATTAATGAGGATCATGAAAGCAGACAGGAAAAATATTCTTTCGGCATAGAGTCAGGAACGTCTTTGAGAAGGAAGCATTCTTACATTGACAGCTGAAAGGTAAGGAGCTAGCCTCCTGAAGATCGGGGGAGGAACATCCCTTCAAAGGCAAAAGCAGATAAAAAAAGATAAATTTCTTTTTTTAAAAATAAATTGTATTTCTTAACTAATACTTTATTTCACACACATCATTTCCTTTGAACCTAGATTTGGAGATAAAGGGGATGCTAATCTTGTTCTCATCTTCTGCTTTTGGTTGAGCAAAATCTTCACAAAAAAATTTAAGATGTCACGTAAAGAGGTAAGGAAGTGTAGCATGAAAATGACATGTGCTAAAACAGAGTGAGCATTCATAAAGCTGAAGAAGGCTTAATCTGCTGGCTCACTCCACCCAAGATCCTGCTCTCTGTTGGCTACTCCCAACCTTTGTAAAATTTTCATATATAATTAACAATAGGATTGGTAACTATTCCTTCTAGAAGTATATTTATTAGGAAGAAGCTTCTTGAAGATCAAAAAAAGTTAATTTTTTTGGCAAGTGGAATCTCAGGTCCTTCTTAATATGAAACAAGGAATAGCTTTAACAACCTCAAACTACTGTCACCAGGAGAACATGAGGTATAAAGATACTAATAATGCTAAGATGCTTATCAAAAGATGCTCTAGTAATTCTACAGCTCCAAGATTTCAGTGAGTCATGGGGGAAAGGGTTCCTTAGTCAAATCTTCTGTGAAGGGCTAGGTACTATGGCCCATACTATTGACTACAGAGATTTATGTTACCTATTAGAATATCAAGGGCTATGAGCAATTTAATGTGAAACTGTCAGATTAAGTGTGTTCAACAGAGTGATGATCAGCCCAAATGACCATAGAACACCTTCTCCTCTTGACCACCGTATGTGTTGAGAGATCAATTTCTATAGTATATACATTAGGATACACTGTTCCTCGGAAAGAAGTGAAGCACTTGCATACTTCATTAGGGGTGAGGGTACCTGTTTAGGAAATGGGGTTGCTGACTGGAGTCGGTGTAACAGGGTCCTTACCTTCTGGTTCTCTGTAGGTAAGCTCTAGTACCACCCTTCCGTTCCCTTCCAATCTAATGAAGACAGGGAGTGCCTCTGGCACCATTATTTTTTCTAGCTACTATTTACACACTTGTCAGCTAATCTTCTCAGATTGCAGTGGGAATTATGGTGACATAATATTAAAATATTTTCTTCCTTCACTAATTGCTTGCTAATATTGTTTCCCTGATTACTGCATTGATAGAGTCTTTTTGCGTAAACTTAGTTTAATAATCGGTATTTTAATCTTCGTACTTTTATCACTTGTCTTGGCCATAGCGGATCCACCTGTTGGCCTTGTACAAATAAATGGCACAGGAAAAGCAACAGCCTCTGTATTCATTGGCTGTAGTACAATAATGTTGACTTTCATCGTCTGGGTGCTAAGATCACTGATAGCCTATCAAGATGAGTTATTTGAACATTCAGCTATCCATAAATTGGGCATCACCAGACCACAGACAGTTCAGTATCTACCAAGGGGGTGGGAGGGTCGTCTTAGCCACTTTCTCATCGCTGGGACTCAAAGGAAGAGGGGTTTATTTCAGCTCCTGTTTTTCATCCACAGTTGGCAGGCTCAAGGCAGGAAGGGATGGTGAAAGACTTTGGCAGAGAAAATTTGCTCATTTCATGGCATTCAGGAAGCCAAGAGAGTCATTGGAAGAGCTGGGGAGATGCAACCTTCTGGGTCACACCCGCGATGACTCACCTTTTCTGACTAGATCCCACATCCTAATAGCAAGTTGACTATAATGCTTCTCATGATCCAATGATCCTCCAAACACATGGAGCTTTACGGGTCATTTTAGATATAAACCATAACAAGAGGGGACTTTTATGAGGTGTTTGTGGAAAGGAGATAGAAAATACTTGGTTTTTTAAAGTGGAAAGTCCCCAGTTAGAGGTTAGTTGGTAGTGTCTGATCAGTAGTCTCTATATAGAGGTTGGTGGGTGATTTCTGATGGGTCAAGCTCATGTTTCTGTTGAGTTAGGTTTCAGCTTGTTTACATAGGACCCCAGGGCACTGGGCCCATCTAAATTTAATGGCGTCTGAAGTAATTACTTTAACTACTATATGGACAGAATTTACATGTGTTACAGTGTGTCCTACAGCTGCTTGTGCCTGCCTCCTGGGTTCTGGAGAGGAAGACAACAAGATGAAGTTCAACATGTAAGAAATGTATTACAGTAAGTATCTGGGAGAGAAAATTGGGAAGGAGACTCGAGAAGCTCAAGAGAGACACCAGATACAAATCTGACCCTTTGGTTTTAGATTATGATTCTCAACCCAAAAGTTTCAAACCTCTTCTTCCAACAATACTGGGCTCCAAAGTCCATCCTATATAAATGGTCTGGGCAGACAGTCATTATATTTCTTTTCTAGATGGGAGTCCTAGGGGATCTGGCCATGTATATTTTCCCTAGAACACCTAGGACTTACGCAGTTATCATCCAGTTAAGCAGATCTGCTCCTTTCCTTCACTCTAGGCGCCCATCTCTTTGCATATCTTGGCTCAATTCCTTACATAGGGTCTGCTGCATAGCATTTGTGGTATTCTTATTTTTCTGAAGCCATGGCATGCTTTGTTAGGGTGTTGTAGTGTTATTATGAAAGCCAGGGGGCATGAATGAAGGGTTTCAAGGAAGGATGGACTTGATCAGACTTGTGCATTTCTGATGATCACTCTGGCAGAAGTGAGCAGGGCAGCCTGACGAGAGTTCAGATAGAACCAGAGAGACTTAGAAAGGAGGATATGTGATATTAAGGAATCAGAACCATCAAATCTTGCAGCCTGGGTATGAAAGCATGGAAGGAGAGTATAAGCATGATAGGTCTCCCAAATCTCAAATCTGAGCAATTATTTATGCAGGGGTATGAGGGCTGCCAATTACTAAACTGGGGATGATAGGAGGAATAAGATTTTTAAAAAAGCTATTGAACTCACTTTTGAGCATAGTGAGTTTAAGAGAGCCATCCAGTAATCATTCTAGTATAGATGCAGAAATCAGCAGTCCGGCTTAGCAACCCCTCTTGTGCCTGGGACTGTCTCAACCTCTGCTTAGGTGATTGCTCAAAGTTCATATACTTTTTCAGCTGAACTGTCTAGATACTGTCTTGCTTTCTTGCAATACCTTCTTCAAAATACAGCTTGCCTGCTGCACTTGTAATTTCAGTAATTACTTCTCTCTTTCTCTTTCTGCAGTGCTCTTTGCATATTCAAGTCTAGGACCCTATTCAGGGTTTTTCGGTTTTGGCTATTTGCCGAAGCAGGCCAGAAAAACGGGAAGAATTTTTTTTTTCTGTTCCCTTTGGTACAAGTCAATTCTGTTTAGAATCTGAGTTTAAAGAAAAAGAATTAAAATTAGGAGGAAACAGGAATTAATAGAAAACCATGGGTATAATCTGCAGAAGACTGGGTTGCTTTGGTAGGAAAAGATGTACTATTATAATAAACTGGATATATTGTGCTTTGCTTATGCTAAAATTTAGACTAAATTTTAATGTCTTTCCTCTTTCTTTTTTTTCCCTTGCATTAATAGGAATGAAACCCAGGCCCCTTATATGCTAGGTAAATACCATACTATTGAGCCATACCCCTACTTCCTGAGGTAGTAGTTTTCAAACTTCAATTTTCAGTCGAAGGGCCACTGGAAGGGGGGAAGTGTTGCTAAACATTGGGACTTCAGGTCTATCACTGCTGTTTCAACCAATCTAGTTTGCTTTACATAAGCTTTCACCGAAGAATACCATGGCCTTTTAAAAAAAAAAGTGCTTAGGTGTGACCCGCCACTATTTTATGCAGAAGTTGTAGGACAGATGATGAGATCAGTGAAGGAAGAGTTCAGAATGAGGAAAGGAAAGAAAGCTACTTAACAATAGATTACCGCAGAAAGCTTCGGGCTCTTCTATGTGCCACTAACACAACAAGACACATTTTTAGTACATTTTGATAGTTGATTTACTTTTGCTCCCCCGTTAGCTTTCTAAAGGCAATGTATAACATTTTGTTTTGCATGTCCAATGTCTGGCACAATAAGAGTTTGATAAATGTCTGTTGAATTAATAATTTCAGGTACTTTGGCAGTGGACTCTTAATCTGAGAAAAGCTTTCCAGAAAAGCTGGAAAAATGCTCATGATTAAGGAAGAGAGGAGAAAGATGCAGTATTTTGAGTTTTTTTGTTTATTTTTGTGAGAGTATTTGTATGAGAAGAAAAGTAAGGAGAGAGCAGAAAAATGTCTCCGAGCAACAGAATGAATGTCTCAATTGAGGTGTCTTGAATAAGGTGACTGATAAAATTCATAACCAATATATTGGAATGTGTCATTTAATGTGTGTTGGGATGGGGAAGAAATGACAAATTGATTTTTTTTTTTTTTGACAATGAAACAATGATCCACGTGCTGACTTTGGTGTAACTGTTGTCAGGCAAAATGTTCAAGTATCATAAGCAGCTAAATTAGATAAAAATTAATAGACAGTCAGAAGGGTATTGGGCCCTCAGAAAGAGGTGAATCAGACACATTGGTGGGTGACCAGAACACATGGATCCATACTTGCCTCCCTTCCCAAAAATGCTTTTGTTTTTTCCATATACTGTTATGTGATTTATTTCCCTACCGAATTAATATTAGCTAAGTGGCTACACAGTACTTGTGATCCAGTATGTTGATTTAGTTTGACCTGTTTTGACTTTGCTATATAAAATACCCCTGACAAAGGGCCTCGGTGGCCATCCACTCAGGATCCCTCCTGGTAATCCAAGAGCTATTCTTTTCCCAATAAACCTCTCCTAACCTCCTCCTTTGGTTCACGACTTCATTCCTCGATTTGCACGATCACGCACTCTGCACATCCGACATGTGACAGGTTTGAGAGTCACGGTATATCTTCCTCTATCACAAGAACAGTAAAGAACACGAAAAGTAATCCAACAGTGAGGAAATGAGGTTTTCCCTGCCTTTTCTCCTGCTTTCCTGTTTTTGGTAAAAGCATTCTTTGCCCAAATCAGATAATTTAAAACATGTTGAAACAAAAACCCTGCCTGGAAACGCGAAGCTGGGCCCGAGGCTGTGGACTGCGGCGGTCGAGTCCCTCCCTGGGCCGCGGCGGCGACCGAGTCCCCGGTCTCCCGGGGTTCCCGCGCTGCCGGCACAATGCGGAGCGGAAGCCTCTGGCCCGGCGAGTTTCCAGGAGACAGAGCCCAGGAGGCCCCCTGCGGCTTCCCGGCTTCCCCGGGGTCGCTGGCGCGCTGCAGGGGGCGGGCGGACGCCAGGCCCGGGACGCCGGCCCCACAGCGAAACCCCAGCGCCGCCAACTGCTGGCACCGGCGGCCCCGTAACCCGGAAGCAGATGCGGGGTGCGAAGCCGCCGGGTTACGGTTCCGGGTCGGCCGCGCAGCTGCCGGCAGCTGCTGCTCCCCGCCCCCGCTTTCCGGACTCGGGCAGTGGGTGGCCGCAAGCCGGCTCCCGGGCCACATGGCTGAGGGGAACGCGGGGAACGACCAGAGGCAGGTGAGGCCCCGGTGGGGCGCCGGTCCTCCAGACTCACTCGGCCTCGCCTCCCCCGCCCGGGGCTGTCCGGGTCCCGTTTGCTTCGCCCGGGCCGGCCGGCCGCGCCTTCTGCCGCACCGCGGTCCGTGTTCCCGGCGCGGCCCGGTGTCCGCGGCAGTCGTCAGCGCGCCACTGGGCCGCTTCGGGCCGCATGCTGGAGCTCGGTTTCTGTGCCCGGCCCTGTAGCACAGAGTCACCTTGGTCTAGTGAACCCCAGTGTTCGCCTTTGCAGAAGGGTCAGTGTCACGGAGCCCCGAGCAGTCTTCGTGGTGCTGAGCCTGCGCCTGTGCTTGGTTCACGTTTCCTGCGGGGCCGCGAAGACTGCGTGAGATGCTGGGAGGTTGAATGCGTGCATACTTGGTGTCCTATTTTTCACCGTTACGTGCAAGTTCTTTTTCCTTTTTAATCCCAACCAAGAGACTACTTTCTGAACTGTTTTGAGGCTTGATTACCAGAAAGACAAGAAAAGCTATAGGCTCTGGGCCCGAATTAAAAAACAAAGTCTGGAATGGACATAACGAGGTACATACCCATCAGTAATATAGGGAAGGTGGCCAGGCTCTCAGAGGTGGGTATGGGGACGGGGATTACCAGGTAGGGAAGATGTGTTGTCACGTGAGCCTTGCTAAAGAGGCCAGGACCACAGTAATGCTCTGCTTGTCCTGGCCCCAGTCATGGCACTAGGGTCAGGAACCACCCAGGAAGCGGAACGTGGTGACCCAGGCTATGAACTTTTGGCCTCCCGAGGTTGGAGATCCTTCATCCAGGCTAGTGATGTTGAATGCTGATAGTATACCATATAAAGTAGTGAGAAGAGGTTTTTAGGGTATGCACATTTGTTGATTCTTTAAAATCACCTTTCAGAATGAGGAAATCGAAGCACTCTCAGCCATTTATGGCGATGAATGGTGTGTCGTTGATGACCGTGCCAGAGTATTTTGTATTAGAATTGGCGAAGAAAAAGATCATCCCAAATGGACAATTTGCTTGCAGGTATTTTTTTCCCTGCTTCTCTACAGACATTTTCAAATTATAATGTTGATTATATGATCGACCACTGTTTTCGTGATTATTTTTGCACGTATTATTTTCAAAATTGTCCTTGTCGTTGGCTTTTTTCGTAACTCATTGTCTAACCATGAGTGGTTATCTCAGATCATCCTCAAATCATGCTTTCATTGATTCCTTCAATACTTCTTGTCCTATTTTAATTATTAAAAGTCTTAATGTAACATTGGCAGACTTGAGTTTCACTTCCTTTCATTTGCCCATTCATTTAATAGGAAGGGGTCGAAATGGAAAGATGGTTAACAATTTATGAGGAACAACAGGTTAACAATGTGGATGGTTAATAGAATAGATGCTCATTCCTTTATTGAGAACAGTTGTAGTTAGGGTAAAATAAATGTGGCTTTCTGTCTTAGTGCTTTTTCTTTTTAACTTTCAAAAATTTTATTACTCCATGTTTGCAGTATGTGCAGTTTACAGTCATCATGTGGCATGGGTGCACGTACATACTACATCTTGGTTCTTTTTTTAATCCCCTGTCTCTTCCCTCCCCGCTCCCTCCCTCCTTCTTTAATTCTCCGATCCCGATTTTTATTCTTGATGATATTATTAATCTTAGCTCATGTTATGGCATATAGTGTTTACATTAATTGAAGTTATTAGGTTCCTGTACATGGCATGTCTTTATTCTTCTTTTTTCCCCTCCCCTCTCCTCTCCATTAACACTTATTCTTGGATGACTGCTTATACTTTCTGTATAAATAATAGTTGAATTTTTGTCAGTATTTGTTTTTTTATATTGGTTTGAGAAGAAATGTGTATCATTCGCTATTATGTGTTAGCTTTTTTTATGTATTTAATGGTATCTGACAGTATTCTTTTAGTGTTTTTCAAAAAAAAATACGAGAAATGTTGTCACTGTCCATTTGCAATTAGGGCATACATGTCTCTGTTTCAGTTTTCCTTTCATCTCTGGCCTCTTTACTCTTGTTCTAACTTTTGTTGCTTTTATAGTTTATTTGCAAATAATTAACTTTGCCTTAAAATATCGACAATATCACTGACAACATACTTAGTTTAGAAGCATAAATACAAGGAGGAGGTTCTCCCTTAAGATCTAACAAAAAAATGGTTTGTTTCTGGATTTCACAAGCTAGAAATTTGTTCAGTGATTGCTTTGTAAATATATTTATTTTTGAACCATGATGAAGTGTAAACGTATTTGTTTTTAAACTGCTTTGTAGGTGATGCTGCCGAATGAATACCCAGGTACAGCTCCACCTATTTATCAGTTGAAGTAAGCTATATTTCTACATTTATATTTTTATAAAAAGATTATACTTTCAAAGGTATTTCTCTATACTGTGCATTGTGCTTATATAAACTACTTCTTATTAAGATGTGTATAGAAATGAAAAATACCTTTTCAGTTGGGTGTAGAGCTTTTATATAAAAAAATTAAATGACATGAAAACAGTTTACAACATGCCACTTGTATAAAAGAGGATCACGGCGTTCATAGGGATACAATAGCTATAGAATTGTCTTTAGAGATGGGGAAGAAAACCTTCCTCTTTCTTCAGCCTAGTGATGTGGAAATGCCGGCCCTTGGAGTTTCTGCTAACCTGTTTCTGCGGAACTCACCACAGTTCCTTGGCGAACCTCAGCTTCAGGCTGCCTACCTTCCAGGAGGTACCTAAGATGCTCCTGGTGGCCGTCCCTCCCTCTTCTCCCTTGTTATTGAAGAACCACTTTCTTAAAAGTCTAAGCTTAGTCTCTGTAAGTCATGACGTGTTGAAGCAAGTGACTTGTGACCTGCCTTGCCCCTTTGACCTAAGGTGGTAGTATGAATGAACTGTGGGAACAAATTTCCATAAAAACCTCATTAAAATTTTTACCTACTAACAGTATTATTTTTGAGAGAGCATTTTAAAACCATAAACGTAAAAATTGCTAATAAAAACGGTTCTGTGAGTTTTTATTTTTATTTATTGCAAATAATAAATATAGAATGTTCGTAAACATAAATATCCTTCCTAACTATATATGTGTGTGGGTTTTTTTTTTTTGCTTTACAGTCATGTGGAAACCAGCTTACTTATTAAAATTGTTTTCAGGATATAAGTTAAAAGAACATTGGGAACTGAATCTGGAAACTTAGATTCCAGAACCTGTTCTGTTGTGTATGTAAACTTGGGTGGGTCTATGATATCCTATAGAGTCATTCGTATTTTTTAAACCATTAAAACTGAATAATACTTGTGTTGGTTTTGTCATTTTTTGGGGGGGAGGATTAAATTGATGACAAGGAAAGTATTTTGGAACTATGTAGGTTTGTACAAATACAAGACAATATTTTAATGAAAACAAATACTTTTAAAAAATTAAATAAAACTAGTCAAATTTGGTGGTGCACACCTGTAATCTCGGCACTCAGGAGGCAGAGGGAGAGAGTTGCTGAGAGTTCATGGCCAGACTGAACTGTACTGTGAGACTGTGTCTCAAAAACAAAACAGAGTTAAATGAAACTAATCTGTGTGTTAATCAGTAAATTGTTTCAGTCATAAACACAACCCTCAACGATCTTTATTGTGTTTCATTCAATCTTAGTGCTCCTTGGCTTAGAGGGCAAGAACGTGTGACTATATGCAACAGCCTTGAGGAAATATATATGTAAGTGACAGATGACTGAAACAATCTGTTATCGATTCTGTCTCAGCGTTTGTTAACTGTGTGATATGTTAGTACCTTTTCTAAACTTTTTTGTGAAACTGCCTTTTTATTAAGAAAATTGACTTGAAGAGACCTTGAAAGGTTATGTAACTTTGTATAGACTTTTGATATGACTTCTATTTAGATATAAAAATATGGTAATATTTAGAGCTAATAGATAGAAAAACACTTAGCTCATGAAAGTAATTTCAAAGATACTGCTCTTGTTTATATATTTTCATGGAATATGTAGACTGTAATTGATGACAGCAGAATTCTAACCAGTATTTATGAAACTTATAAAATTTAATTAGCTCTAAAGTTGATTAGTTAATTTTAATTAACTTTAATTCTAAAGTTTGGCAGTTTCTCTCATTTAGGCCATAGGACTAGAGTTGATATACTGCATTTTTCCTTCCTTCTTTCATTCATTCAACCAATACTACATGGTGGGCATTGTATTAGATCCTGGATACATGTGGTTAGCAAAACCGGAAATGATCCCTTTATTTTCATGCCATTTAGAAGTGATGAGAAAGGAGCTATTACTATTAACATCATTAAAATGGATGTAAAACTGAAGCTGTGATAGGTTCTACCAAAGAAAGGTAGGCAGTTTTGGGCTAATTGAATCTGAAGCAGACCTCCAAGAGGTCATTTGGGAGCTTGTTTCACTAAAGGATGAGTCAATTGGGTGAAGCCAGTTCCAGTGAGGCCACAGAATGTGCAGATGCAGTTAATGATGTTACGAAGTAGGAGGGAGAGGACACTGAGAGAGTGAGTGGGAGAGGTAGGTAGGGAAGGTCCTATGGAGTTTTGTAGACTAAATTAAGGACTTCTATGTTTATAGTAAGAAAATTGGAAGCAGTTTTAAGTAGTGGGGTGCCAATGATGAGATTTTCATTTTGAAAGATGCTTCTATTTCTGTGTGGAGACAGATCGAAAGGCAGCAAGAATAGATGTGAGAATTAGTTAGGAGGCTCATACATTAGTCCAGAGAAGATACAATTGATTGATTATAATGAGATATTAATTTATTAAAACAAGTAATATTCTGGAATACTAGTTTTTTTCTAATCCAGGAACTAGTAAGGATTCTATTATATGTTCTAGGTGGCCACCCCATTTGGTACAGTGAGAGTACCCCTTTTGTGTCCCTGGGATCCAGGCCAGGTTTCTTTTCCTTCCAAAATATTTAATTAGAAAATGGTAAGTCATTGTGGAATCCATTCAACTTGTTCCTTCTTGAAAGAAGTATGATCTTTCTTGGGTCCCCTTTTAGTGACTGTGTTTACCCTCAGAATATAAAGGTTATTTCATTAATTAAATTTTTTAAATTTTTAATGTCTGTTCACTGGCCACTCCAACCTTTGTGCTCCCAACAGCTTCTTTGTGTAATTCAGTTACTCTTATTTGCCAGCTTTTCTCCCCTTAAAGTGGAATGCATATACAGAGAGTACTGCAAATTTGTTCGCCATTAACATATTAATTATACATCTGATGGTCATTTTTAAGCTAGCATTTTAAATGACCTCTGTAACTTGGTGATATTGACCATTTCCTTCTTTCTTGAAAAACTTTCCACACTCGACTTCCATCATGTTACCCACATTCAGCAGTTAGATTTTTTTCCCTACTCATGCACAGTGTCATACACTGTACAGTGGCTACTCATGTGCCCTTTCTCTGTTCCCAGAGTTCTCCTTTTTGCTAAGAGACAGCATCCCATAGGACACAACTTGCCTGTTTTCTCTAACTAGTTCAATTTTAGGAAGGTTCAGAAATTAGATGAAATATGGGTCATATTGTCTGCTTCTTGAAAGTGTTTGAATAATCCCGGTCTAATAGTACTACTTTTAAATATGTGGTCTAAATAGAAATATATGTTGTATGGTATAGCCTCAACAGGTTTATGTTAAGAAATTTTAGTCATATTTTCCATGTACTTCCAGCAGGGGGCAGTAAGTAAAAAATTATTGAACTTCAAAAATTAGACATATAAATGTGTGAGTATAGTTTTTATGATTCTAAATATTATAACACTATATTTTTAGCATCATTTTGAGTGCTGAATTTTATTTTTACCTAGATAAGAAGGTAATCTGTGGTTACTTGCAACTTATGTAGGAAGGTAAGAAAGAAAATAGTTTTTCCAGTAGTATTTATTGAGCATCTCCTATGTACTGACACTGTGTTAGGAATTTGGGATTTACCAATTAAGATGAAGGGTCTGGGTATGTAGCCCATTGGTAAGAGCACTTTCCTAGCATGCAGGAGGCCCTGGGTTTGATCCCCAGTACCACCTATGCGCACACACACAAATTAAGGTGAGTAGATACCAACACAATATAGTGAGATGGTTACTGAGAAGTTTTATCCAGGTGTTATAGTAGCATTTTTTTAAGTTTTAGCAACAAACTATCTCTGAACATGTGGATACGATTGTCAGGGTGGATTCTTAGTGAAGGTGACTTAGTGCACAGAGTTTGCCAGGTAATCAGTGGAGAACTTTTCTGGTACAGAGAACTGTGTGAGCAAAATCATGTAAGTGTGAAACAGTTGATGTCTTCAGTTTAGTGAATGAATGTTAGTTCTCTGTTACTGTAACAAAGTAGAGCTCCAGTCTCACAATTTTGGAGGTCCCAGTCTGAAGAGTTGGCCCCATTTCTTGGGGCCTGTGTGAGGTAGTTCATCATGGCAGGAGCACATGGCAGAGCAAAATCACTCACATCATGAGCCAGGGAGCAGGAAAAGGAGGAAGGATTTGGGGCCTACAGCACACCCCCAGTGATCTGAAGACCTGCTGCTAGGCCCTGCCTCTACAATGGTCCACCGCCTGCCAGTAATACTCTCCTGGGGACCAAGCCTTTGATAAATGGGCTTTTTATTGAGGCAGGAGGCAGTCATTCAAGAGCAAAATTATAGCAAGCAGTTGGTCAGTTTTGTTGTTATGAGTATGGGGATCATGTTGTCCAATTTCATCCTTTTGAAAATGTGATGCCTGAAATTGGGATCAAGTGATTAGTTTAGCTTACAGTCTTATCATGAATAGTTTTTCTGTTAACATCAACGAATGCAAATATTGGAAAATGAAAGCTACAGATATTAGAGCCATATGTAGAATTAGGGTCAGAAGTAGCTTGCTTTCGTTTTGCTTATTCTAGATTGGATTACTACTTAATTTACTCACAGACTAGACTAGATAAAATACTCCAGTTAATTCAGGTTGAAACAGGTTTTGTCCCAGACTGTTTATATTTAGTTCTTTTACCATAATTGTATTTAATAGATAAAAACCTAGCATCTCAATCTATAAAGAGTAGTTCTTGAATTTTGTATTAGAGTTTTTCATATTTAGCATACTTCTTCCAAGGCCATTTGAGGGAAAAGAGGTTCAGGAGACTGGACTCTCGCTTTTGTCAGTTTAATTGGGCTCTGTTTCTATAAAAGATTTTATGAAGAAAAAGTAGTTGTTTTGGTAAGAAACACTCCGAATTCTAGTAGATAATTAAAAGGTAGGAGAAAACACAGATACAATAGTAACAATAATAAGAAGCTAAAGGAAAAAAAACCCCACTACCTTCCTTTTTCAGTACTAGGAATTGAACTAGGGAGTGCTGCATTCCCAGCCCTTTCTATTTTTCTTAATTTTAAAATGATCTTGCTGGCTTGCCCAGGCTGGCCTCAGGCTTGATATCCTTCTGCATCAGCTTTCCAAGTAGCTGGGGTTGCAGGTGTGTATCACCATGCCTGGTTTAGTAGTAGACTTTTGGGGCCTAAAGGAAAAAATTGTTTTCATTTTATCCAGGCAATCTTTTATACCCACTGTTACTTCCGTATGTTGAATTTTCAGTAACAATTTTGTTAAATGCTTGTGAAGATGAACGCTATCAATAAATGATGCTGAGCAGAAGAGCTGTTTTATATATTTGTGTGGGAAGCCATGGGCCAGGGGAGAGGAAATCTGAAGCAATTTCTTCTTTATTATTATGAGAAATTACTTATTAGTTATAGAAATTCTTCCAGGTGTTATTTAAAAACAAGTGTTAATATGAGTTGATATTTACTGAGGGATGATTTTCCTGTCTCAAAGTGTGGTTGTAAGGATTAACTGAGGTAATACGCCTAAAGCATTTTTTACATGTCATCTGTGTAGTAAGTGTTTAATAAATACAGGTATTCGTATCACATTAGTATCATTATGAAGGATGATGATGATGATGATGCGAGGAATGTGATAGAATGAGATTAGGAAATAGAATTATATACGAAAAATATACAGAAAAGGGACCTGTTACCTCATTGACTACCGTTGCCCCAGGGCAACACGTAGTGGATGATGTACGAGAAGTTATTAAAACATTTGTTGGATGAATTGAGATAGATTCACCTGAAAAAATACTTCTATAAATTTTTCATTTTTTTCCAAACTTAAAAGCTTGTCTTAAAGTTTTTTTTCTCTCTTACTAGCAGGAACTGTAGACATTTAGAGACAAATAGCTTTCAACCTCTCATCTTGTAGAGCAGGATACTGCAACTCAGAGAGTTCAGCTGGCCGACTTGACTCAGGTCATAGCTGCCTGGTAGCAGAGTCAGATGTCGTTGACTTGAGCCTTGAACCTCCTCCTGGTTCTTGTTCCAGCTGTGGGCTCCTCACTGCTAGTGAGACCATCTTGGACAAGTTCATTGGTCTCTGAGTTTTTCTCATTATATGTGTTGGTACATATGTAGAATGTGCTTGGGCTTAGTATGTACTCGATACACTTTACCCTGCAGTTTCTCCTTATGCTGACTCACTGAGAAGAGACAATAGGAGTGGGAGTTGTTTGAAAGAAATTCATCAACATTCTCAATTTAAAGAAAACCTTTTCAGTTGACTTTCATTCTCTCTAAACAGAGAGGTTATAACAGGATGCATAGAGGTTGATTTTAGTGTTAGCAGTTAATGCCTGAGACAGGGTTCCAGGGCATCGAATTGTTAGAAAATATGTTTTCTTCTTTCAGCTTGTTCTGAAAGTTTCCTTTGGTGAGTGCTGTTGAATGATGATAAAGAAAGAGAATGGTTTCAAGGGGAACTTGAAAGGAGGGAGGTAGAGCGTTGCTACAAAACAGTGTGGTGGTATCTTTGAAACGCGTACCAAAGCTTATCTAAAATTAGTGTCATTCCTTACAGAGTAGATACCTGGCCTTTTATTATTTTATTGCTGCTGCTATTATTTAGCATAACTATGGACATTCTTTTTCTCAGTGATGTGAAATTAATTAAATTATCTGAGACAGCTAAACATTATTTGGAATCAAATCAACTAGGCAGTAGAATATTTTGTCAAAAACAAGGTATGAATGTAAAGTTATCAAACTGATTGTCTTTTAGGTCATACAGACTGACTCCCTGAAGGAGTTCCTTGAGTTTTGCATTTTTCTTCATTGAAATAAATATATTAAGTGTACCAAATAAGTGATTTGAAATTATTTAAGAAGTTTAGAAAAGCAAGCGGTGATTGGACATCAATACTGAGATTAAACTGGGAATGGTGGGACGTGCCCGTCATGCCAGCACTCAGGAGGCTGAGGCAGGAGGATTGGTGTGAGTTTCAGGTCAGCCTGGGCTACGCTGTGCGTTCAAGTCCAGCCCCCTGTCTCAAAAGAAGAAAACAAAACAAAACCAAAAACCCTGAGATTATATTGACTGATAGAAACACAATCACATTTACATATATGTAGTACATCCAGTTCAAGTTCAGAAATCTGTCCTCTCTGTGGTTGCAATTTATCTGCTTAAGTATGCTAATTTTGGAGTGAATTGGAATTTTTAATGTTGATATAACCAATTTATATTAAATACTCAGACACAAATATTGATAAACCTTATATTTTCTTAAATTTTTTTGCAAAAGATATGGTTAGGTTTTTCATAATGTCTCGAACTGTAGCTATGTCTTTATTTTCTTGAAATTGAGAAGGAAATTTTTTGAAATAACATTTTTTTCCCCTTGAATTTTATTTAGAGAGAATATTGGTGAAAGTATTCTTTACCTGTGGGTGGAGAAAATAAGAGAAGTTCTAATGCGAAAATCTCAGCTGGCAGAACCAGGTAGGGCAGAAAAATTACATCAGTGTTCTTTTAACTTGTAATAATTGAATTTTCATATAGATATTCTGATTGAAATTTTATATGAAAATCTGTGTTCTGGTTTGAAGTTTTTCTGGAAGGTTCACTTACACATTTCATTGTAGTAATTTCTTCCTATGAGGCTCGGTCTCTTTGGTTTCATATTATACTCTAACAGGTTTTTATGATGAATGAACTTGGGCCAAAAATCTGTTCTAATGGACTATTAACATGAGCTTGGTAACATTTCATCTTGAATCTATAAATAATTTGTATAAGTTAGATATTAGCTTTAAGTAAATTTAGTGTATATCTAGAAAAAGAACTTTGACTAATATTAAGATATAGAATTTAACTTTGAAGTTGACTTCTTATTGGGATATGTAATTCACATGGCATAATTATTTACCCTTTTAATGTGTACTTTTCAAGTGGTTTTTAGTATATTCCCGAAGTTGCGCAACTATCATTACTAATTGCAGAATATTTGAAAATTGATACGTTGCTCTGTTATTAATCTTTTATTGCGTTGTTAAATGGAAAAATCTAGCGTTTTCTGTTACTTCATTTGCTGTTTTTTGTTCCACTTACACAGAGGCCTTTTAGAGAGAAAAATAGTTCCGTTTAACCTGGTATTATTTCTAAGTAGTGTCTTATTGTTACCATTACTAGAATTGTTTATTTTTTAGTAGTAGAATTATTTTTATTGTGGGGTAAGAGAGATTTAAAAAGCATGCTGGTTGTTACTTATTTTTTAGAAGGTTATTTACAGAGAACCAATTATTTAAGACTCCCTGACCAAAATCAGTATACATTTGATAGAGTATACATTTGATAATAGTATACATTTTTCTCTAGAACATTTTACCATATTTCTATAGAAGCAAATATTTTTATTGCTTCTATTAAAATCAAAGAGTATGTTTTTATTGCTTCTATTAAAATTTAAATGATAAGTGGCATAGAGGTATTCTATGTAACATTTTTGAAGCATTTTTCTTAACTTTTTATGATCCATGTTCTCATTTTGCTGTATTTCAAGGCATCTGTGAGAAAAGTAGTTTCAGAATTCTTAAAACAAAATTAGTATTTGCCTTTCTGAGTTGGAGCAATTGCAGAAATGGAATGTATACCTGGAATAATTTAGGACTCTGAAAAGTTTAGTCAGTTGAGCTCTGACAAATTTTTAAAAATTGATCTTAAAAATGACATTTTACCTTTCCTACCTATAAATACATATAGTATAGCCACTGTTTACATTTTAGGGTTATTAATTTGCATTGTATAATTCAACATTTTGAATTTTTAGGAATTTTGTTTGGATTTTTTTCTTTAAAATTGTTTTTGCAGACTTCATATTAAAATGAAAGGATTAATGAATAATTATGAAGAACTAATAAAGGTAAGGGCTAGGATCAGGGTTTTTCAAGAGAACTTTCTTCTTTAGGGCATCTACTTGCCAAGTAATTAATTTTTGTTTTACTGTTTAACTTTAGTATAAAATCATTCTTTATTATATTTTCATACAATAGAAATTTTAAATTTTAAAGGAGTTATACACAACTATTTACATTCTTAAAAAATTTGAACTAGTTTTTTTTTCCTTTCCTTTTTATTACTGCATGTTTGTGATATATATTGAATACACACCTTGTGGGGATTGGTGCACATATGGAGAGCATTTTAGTCCTGTCTCATCCCCTTCCCGCCTTTCTCCCTCTGCCTGCATCCCTAACCCTCTTGCCCTCTTCCAGCGCTTTGCCTCCCTGTCTCCTGTCATCTGTCTTTAGACTTTGGGTTTCTCATATAAGAGACACTAGGCGATATTGAATTTTCTGTGTCTGGCTTATTTCATTTAGCATTATGTTCTCAAGGTATATCCATTTCCTGCAAATGACTCAAATTTATGCTCCTTTATGGCTGAGTAGTGGTACTCCATTGTATATATATATATATACCACATTTAGAACAAATTTTAAACTTACAGAAATAGTAAGTTTCCTCTCCCAAATTCCCTATTAACATCTTACATAAGCATTCTATAATTATCAAGAGTAGGGAAGTAAGCTGAGCATGGTGGCACACACCTGTAATGCCAACTACTTGGGAAGCTGAGGCAGGAGAATTGCAGCCTGAGCAACTCAGTGAGATGATACCTCAAAATATAAAAGGGCTGGGATTGTAGCTCAATGGCAGAGTGTCCCTGAGTTCAATCTCTAGTGCTACCAACAAAACAAAACAGTAAAAAAGGAATGGGGAATTAACATGGGTGTAACACTTTTCAGTAAAGTAAAGCATTTATTCAAATTTCACCAATTTTTCTCACTAATGCCTTTTCTATAGCTGTAGGACTATACCTAGGAGTCTACATTGCATTTAGTTTCTCTGTCTCTCTCTCTTTCTTGCTCGCTCTTTCTCTCCTCTCACTTTACAGTACTATAGATTGAACCCAGGTCCTTCTCACTGAGCTGCATCTCCAGCCCATTTTTTATTTTGAGACAGAGTCAAATTGCTAAATTGCCTAGGCTGGGTTTGAACTTTCCATCATCCTGCCTCAGCCTCCCAGAGTGCTGGGATTACAGGGCTACACCACCAAGCACAGCTGTTTTTCTTTTTTTAGCCTATAATCAGTTCAAAAGTTTGACACTTTTAAAAAGTACTGATGATTTCTTTTGTTGACTTGCTCTCAGTTGGGGATTCGTTCTGTGTTTTCTAATGATTAGAGTGAGATTAACCATTATGGCAAGATTACCACAAAAATGATATTGTGTCATTCACAGTGCATTCTTATCAAGACTGTATCAGTATACTTCATTATTGGTGATGTTTGCCTTGATCCCTTGGTTAAGTTACTATCTGCCAGAAGTTTCCACTGTGAAATTACTATGTTGGGGTTTCCCAGAGAAACAGAACCAATAGGGGTGTGCGTTTCTGTGTACAGGGAGAGAGATTTATTTTAAGGAATTGACTTACACAGTTGTGGAGCCTGACAAATCCAGAATCTGTAAGGAAGGCCGGCAGGCTGGATCCCTGAGGAAGAGTTGATGTTGCATTCTGAGCCCAAAGGTAGGCTGCGGAGAAAATGCCCTCGTCCTTCAAGGAGGTCAGTCTGCTTCAGTTAGGGCTTCCACTGATTAGATGAGAGACCCACTTACATTATGAAGGCCAATATATTTTATTCAAAATTAGTTGGAGTAAATGTTAATCTCATCTAAAAATACCTTCATAGAAACATCTAGAGTAGTGTTAAACCAATTAAACACTAGTTAATATGAGCACTATGGCTGTTTCTGGGTATAGTCTGGATACTGTGGCCTACCCAGGTTGACAGGTAAAATTAGCATCACAGTTACTATCTTTCCCTTTGCATCTTGGGGAATATACTCTGAGGCTTCTTAATCTCGTGTTCTTGTGTAAACTTTCACCTACTACAGTAATTTTAGTATCCTTCAGTGGATCTTGGCAACAATGCAAGGGCTGATCAAAAAATGTAGTATGTGTTTAAATTTAAAAAATGTATTACAGTAAAAGGCACATTGCCATTAATCCCCCATAATACTTCATCTCACTTTGAACAAAATTACTATATTGTACTTGCCACCTTTGGAAGCAGTTCTGGAAGTCCCCTTTTGTGTTTTTATGTGGTGTGATAAAAAATGTGGTAAATGCTGCTGCCAGGTTCCATCCAGTGGAAAGGGGGCTCCTAGCAGCATTATAAAGTGTCCTTATCCACTGCGTTGACTGGATCAGGCACGTAGGACTGCTGGCTCTTCCTCAGAGTTAAAATAACCATGCCAAACAAACGGTCCAAATCATTTGGAAGAATGAGGCAGCTACAACAGTGCAACTTAAAGACATTCTTGAATGAGAATTTCCAGAACTGCTTCAGAAAGTGACAAGAACAATAGGATAAGGTTGTTCGAAATGAGGGAGAATATTTTGAAGGGGATTGATGGCAATATGTCTTTTAGTGTAATAATTTTTTAAAAAGTTAAATAGTCACTGTGTTTTGTGATCACACCTTACATTTATTATTGTGGTGTTTGCATCATGGTGATTCTTTGTCCATCTCCTTTATTTTTTTCATTAGAATTCTATTGTGAGGAAGAGGAATTCCGGTTCCTTCTGTCGAAGAATGGTGTTCAGAGATCAAGACCTAATCAATTTTTAGTGCAATTTCTTACTTGTTTGATAGATCAATCATAATGTCTCATATCCACATAGGCCCACGTGTAGAGAAGAAAACTGAAGAGGAAGATGTTGAATGTGAAGATGATCTATTTTTAGAATATGACCCAGAAAATCCATACAAAGCATTCGATTATGACTTCAGTGAAAATCAACCAGGTATAATGTTACTAACTAGTTTCTTCATTTGAGGAGTGAGTCTATAGTATTATGTATTACTCTTTGAGATAATACAGAATTTAATGAACGCTGAGATTTAGGAAGTAGTTACTTCTTTGCAGATAAATGAGATTTATTATGTTCCCTGCCTTTTGTCTGTTTTGGTGTTTGCCAGGTTTATCCAAATTCTGAGATAAAAACAGAAATTCACTTTTTTTTTTTTTTACTACTTTCTAGAGTTTTGATTTAATGGTGGTAGAAATTGAAACTAAGAAAGAATGTTAATGTTTTCAATTCATATCCAGTTTTTATATTTCTATTTCGAAATCCTCAGCTACATCCTGATGTCTCAAGGTTAAACTTCAGTCTGTGCTCACAAATGTAAATACAGCATTATTGTAAAATAACACTGAGATTGCAGCTGCTGAAATTAAAGCTAATATAATGTCTTTAAGGGTTTCGTTTTTGTTTCTGCGAATTTGTTGTATAGTAGTGTCCAGCTTATAAATAGGTCGATGTGATGCTATCAGCTGTGTTTCTGTAAAAATGTATGTTCCTTTTTAGTATTTTAAAAGTTTCAGTGTTATCATCAGTTACCTTAAGTTTCTTGCCAAACCGTGATAGAACTGAGGGAACCTTCGTTTACTGAGGGCGAGCAGTTGCCTGTGCCATTTTGCAATAGCTTTTAAACAGTATTCTGAAAATGTGAGATTTTTGAGTGGAGCCCCAGGGCTGGTGAAAGGGGTTGAAGGGGAGATGAAGGAGTGGGGAGAAGATCCAGGGCTCTTACTTGTGCTTCAACCCAACTAGCTCTATTTTAATCATTTAGATATTTGTAGATTTGACATGAGACTTCTTTTGGGAAACAAGATCTACCAACTGAAAAAAGAAGGGTGAAAATCAGTTATAATAAACAGCACAATTGTGCCATAGTTCACCTTTACCTGTATACTGTGTTTGACTTATTACTGTATTAGTACAGTGATCAAAATCAACTCAAGAAGAGGGAAATATCAGAGGAAGGTCTGGCATCCTGCATAAAACTGGCTTCCTGTCTGGTATAGCTTTGCTTCCTGAGTGAGACAGGTAGCAGCAGCCAGGACGGTTAAGTTTCTCAGCAGGGTTAGGGGCTAATTAGTGATTCTTATGCTTATTAAAGATGCAATAACTGGAAATGATGATACTTTTAAGAGAGTATCAATTGGATATAGTACTGATATATTCCATTACATGTAGCAGGAATAATTTCATTAGAAGATATTGTAATTGTCCAGTATAAAGTCATAGGTTTCCCAACCCAGCAGTCTGTCAACAGTAGAATGGAGATGTAAGTTGTGGAAGAGTAATAGCTGTCAATCTTTGTTTTCCTTTATGCTTTTAAAAATTAAATACTGTGTTAGATATTGTACCAACTTAAACAGTCCAGGATTTGAGTCCCAGACCTACCACTTTCACTGAGTAACATTGGCAGGTGAAAATCATAAGTTGGATGTTTTTATCTTATATAAAATACAGGTGAGAATGTCTTACTTAAAATTTAAATTCAATAGGCAACTGTTAATAACTGTCTTCGTTTAAATTTGCCATTTAGTTTATATTTGTTGGCAAATAAATATATGAAAAAGTGTTCAACGTCACTGGTTTTTCGAGAGATGCAAATCAAAACAATGCTAAGATTCCATCTCACTCCAGAAAGAACAGCTATTATCAAGAAATCAACTAATAACAAATGCTGGTGGGGCTGTGGGGGAAAAAGGAACCCTCCTCCACTGTTGGTGGGGATGTAGCCTGGTCCAACCACTGTGGAAATCAGTGTGGAGATTCCTCAAAAAACTACAACTAGAGGTTCCATTTGACCCAGCTATTCCTGTGCTTGGTATCTTCCCAGAAGCCTTAAAAACATCGTACCAGAGTGATATATGCACAACCATATTCATAACAACATAGTTTGTAATAGCTAAATTTTGGAAACAACCCAAATGCCCAGCAACCAATGAATGGTTAAAGAAGATGTGTTTTTTTATGCAGTGGAGTAGTACTCTGCCATAAAAAGGGTAAACTTGGAACATTTATAGGTAAATGGATGCACCTTGAGAACATACTCTTAAGTGAAATAAATCAGGCATACAGGATTACACACTGAATTGTTTCTCTGATATGAGAAACCATAAATGTAAATAAGGACAAAAAGGTATAATAGATATTGTGAAACAGAAAGATAATACTCAAATGAGAAGAGAACCAGAGAGGCAGGACAGGGAGAGGAAGGAAGAGAAAAAAGAAAGGAAAAGAAAAAAAAGGAAAAAGTGGAAAAATGTAAATAAAGCTGCTGTAAATAAGGAAGGGAGGGGGAGTGAAAAGGAGGGAACCAAGATGTATCATGTACAGGTACAAATTAACTATGATGACTGTGATCATTATGTATATCTACAATGTACTGACGCATGTTCTTTGTAAATTAAAAAAAAAATTTCATTTGTTTTCAAGTTCCCTCCCTCATTGGCAATTTTTCAGTAACTGATGGCAAGATTTTTAAAAAATACATTCTTTAAATTTGTAGAACTAGAAGAATTACCTCCCATTGATCATGGCGTTCCTATTACAGACCGAAGAAGTACTTTTCAGGCACACCTGGCTCCAGTAGTTTGTCCTAAACAGGTAAAGTTACCGTGTCTAGTTTTCTTTGATATTGTTTTACTAAATCAGTCCAAATAAATGATTTTGTGATAATGCCCTAATTTTTACTACTAAGTTGAATTTTCATGTAAGTTAAACATTATCAGCTGGTTGTGGTAGTATATGCGTGTAATCACAACACTGTGGGAGGCTGAGGGAGGCTGAGGCAGGAGGATTGCAAGTTCAAGTCCTGGCTGGTCAATTTAGTGATTTGATGAGACATGGTGTCTCAGAATAAAGAGTAAAAATGGACTGGGGCTGTAGTTCAGTTCAAAGGCCCCGGGTTCAATCCCCTTTATTGAAAAAAAAAACAAAAAACTGTTCGTTTTCCCACTCTCAGATTACTGCGAATCACAGAAGATTTGTTTATGTCATGGCTTTCAAAATTGAATCTAAACTCTGGTTGGGATTCAACTCTTCAGTGCATTTTTAAGAAGAACTCCTGTTATTGTAGGAAACTGTCACGCTTAATAGGTGGTTAAAGAAAATTATTTGTCCTGTTGATTGGGAGTTGTGTGTGACTGAGTCCATCCACTGTTGCCCAATGGAGAGCACCGCGGACAGGTGTGCGAGCCCCGTCTCACCTGCCTGGAGTACTCTTCACTTCTGCTTCCTGGTTTTTGGTGACCTTATTCCCACCGAAGGATGTAAATGGAGTATGTGGAAAACCCTATTCCTAGGTCTTTGCCTTTCTTCTTCTTTCTATAATGTAGCCCAAGCTAAATTGATCCTTGAGGCAGTTCTGTTTCTCTATGGAAAGTTAAATAATACTTAAATGATATTTAAAGGCTCATCATTTACCACAGGCTTTAGGGATTAGTGTCCTTGGTTTCTATTGTTATGCTACCCTCTAAACCTTTTGTTTCCTTTCATTTGCAGTGCTGGGGATCTAACTCAGGGCCTTAAGGCTTGCTAGGCAAGCCCTTTGGTACTGAGCTGAGCTACATCCCCAGCCCTCTGAGCTCTATTAAATATCTGACCCTTAGCAGTAACAGTACTTTCTACTAGGCCTTTCATTCTCAGTCTCTGGGAGAGGAGGTTCTTCTCTATATAGACTTGTCAGGACCACGGTGTTTGGTGCAGGGGTCTGGTCTTTTCTTTCTGAAATTCAGTTTTGTTGTAGGCCCTCGTTCATAATATTGCCAGGGTCCTTCTTAGACATTCTGTTTTGAATCTGTTCATCTTGAACCCTCTGTTTTTGATCATAGTCATTTAGCCTCTGTGAGATGAAATAAATCTCAGAGGCCATTGTTTCCTTCATTGATCAGGAATCTGAGAACCTGAGAGGTTAAAAACGGATAAACACAAGGCTGCACGATTTGTGAATCCAAATTGGTCTCCTAGATCCCAGCTCAGTTTTCTTGAGTGCCAGTATTTCTTCTCTACTCCTGGCCTGTTAGACTCTTTCTGAAAATCTGACCACATTTCTCTGTCTTCGCTCCCTCCTTCTCCCTCACATACAATCTTTGCTTATTTCCATTGTCTATAAAGTAAAATCTAGATTTACACAAAGTGTTTTGTGATGCAGTCCTGGCTTATCATTCCTAGCACACCTTCTGTCATCTCCCTCGTAGGCTGGTGCTCCATGAACTTCAGAACCATTTTCTTTTGTCACTCCTGGGGCTGCCAGACAGAATCAGCATGTCTGGTAAAACTTGAATTTCAGATAAGCATTATTGCACTAGACTTGTTTATATTTATTTTTATGTATTTATTTTATATTTGTGTTTGCTTATATCGACACATACTTGTTGTTTATGTAAACTTCAAATTTGACTGTCCTTTATTTGTGTTTGCTAACTCTGGTCACCACAGTCCTTGCATTTACACGTGCTGTGCTGTTTCCTTTGAGTGGAATCTCTTCTTCCTGAGTCTTGCTCCTCCTTTCCTTTGTTTGCATACCTGCCACTTAATTTTCTAAGACCTGGCTCCTGAGGCCTCCTCTGTCTGTGAGTCTTACTTGACTCTCATAGAAAGTTTTGGTTTTATAACATTTGAGACATACCATTGGTGTAAACCTACTGCATTACGTTGGATAAATTTCAGAGTTAGTTTTTAGAAATTCTTAGATATACATTTCAAATTATCTATGTGGGCAACACATTTTAATATATGTGTCAGACATTGTTAGTACCTAAGCATCTGTTGATAATTAGTGCCATTTTTATGCCAATGTTTTTTGAGACAGGTTCTTGCTATGTAGTTTAGGCTGGCCATGAACTCACGATGTAGCCCATGCTGGGCTAAAACTCATGGTTATCCTCCTGCCTCAGCCTCCTGAGTGTTGGGATTACAGATGTGTGCCACCATATTCAACGTTTTTATACCAATTGAGAGTACCCATCTCTGCCCCTAAAATGAGAAAACTGGTAATATCCTTTTCAGAGTCTATAGATTCTTTAAATGAGTGTTTAATATGATGTTTATACCAATATGGTTTAAGATATTTTTATAGAATCTATTTATTTATGGAGGAAATAAATGTAATGCATACATTAGTTTATTTTTATTACTGCTGTTTTTAAGGTGAAAATGGTTCTTGCCAAATTATATGAGAATAAGAAAATAGCTAGTGCTACTCACAACATCTATGCCTATAGGTAAGTGATTCTTCAGTTTTTGGAATATGCAGTTTGTAAACAATGGTTGAGAAATGTGTAATTTTAAAAATAACGTATGTATTTTTTCCACTGTAGTACTAATAGACTTGTAGAATATTTGGAAACTGCAGGAAAAAAAAAGAATTGGAGGGAAAATTGAACATGTTCTGCTATTAAATGTAACTGATAATATTTTGATCTATTTTCTGTCTTTTCTATGCAAATTTTAGCTTTTTCAAGGCTTCATTTTTCACCCTTGTATCCTGCTTTTTTCTTAACAAAAGAGTTTTCCCAAAGCTACATAATAAATACGTTTTAATGGCTGTCTATATTTGTTTGAAACTCTATATTTTTAGGTTATTTCTGCAGGATAGATTCTGTTGAAGGAAACAGAAACTCAGTTTCTTTTTGACATGAAATGCAGGTGTATATTAAAAGGAAGAAAGAATAATTAAGATAGGATTATCAAAAATTATGAGCATTTTTAAAACTCTTGATACATGTTGCCAAATTTTTCTAAAGAAGTTTTTAAAAACAATTTGTGCTCTTATAAGCAGTGAATTAAGAGTACTTTTAGCTTTGAGTACCAAGTTCTTTATATAACTGTAATGATTTGTAAATGAAGGGCATTTTTTTAATATGCCAAATAATAAGACTTAACATAGTTAAGCCTACAGTTAAACAATACAGATAGAGGAATTTGGTGTGAATTTAAAATTGAGTTGAGACTATTCGTAAAATCTATGCTATCTGAAAATCAAATTAAAAAAACTATCACTTTGGACAGGTGAGTTTTTAATATTCTTAAGTGTCAAGTGTACATAAAAACTACGTGTTATGTAATTCTCTTAACAGACTCACTGAGTAGAATTTTAATATATTTTTAATGAGTTAGGCCCATTGATATAAAAATGAGGGATTAGACTGCTCTCGGTGATTTGGATTACTATAAAAATAATAATAGTTACATTCATTGATTCTACATGTTTACTGAGTGCCTACTCTCAATAGTTTATGTAAATCAATTCTGATTTCAGCAATTCTGCCATTGTAGAAAGGTTAAGTGTTTAATGCTCTTATAGCTTTTAACTAACAGAGCTGAATTTGATAATCCAATCCCATTTATATCTTTATTTCATTCTTTTGTGTTTATTTGGCTAATACTGCAACAATCTTGGGTATAATATTGACTCTAAATTATCAAAAAGAAAAGCTTAATGATGTGCTAATTAGTCAGTTTTGAGTCCCAGACATTTTTGTCTTTCAATACAGTTCTCCTGAGTGTTTTCGAAGCCTGTCTTTTTTCTCCCATATTATTAAGCCATCAGCTGTTGCTTCTCAAAGTTCTTGTCACCATGACTGTGACTAGTGGCAGCTGTGTGCCAGATAAGCCTACCGAGGCACAAAGTGGAGGCTTGTGGAACCCCACGAGGAGTAGGAGTCTATGTATTTGGTACAGAGACTTTGAGTTGTGTGTTTCGAATGCCAAGAGTCCTTCTAAGGTTACTTCTTGGTACTGGGGCTGTGTTCCTGGTTGGAGTTGTAGGGTGCTCTTCATGCTACTGGTACACTGCTGTTGGATCCTGTATCATTCTCTTCCTGGAGTGTGAGGAAGGTGTTAGTGAAAATTTCTATGGGTTCAATTCTTTTTTCTTAATTTAAGAGTATGGATGTACATAGTCAAATTTTCTTCATTATTCCGTAAATTTATGGTGTTACATTGTAATTATAAGCCTAATCTAAACCAACCCCTAATTCTTTACATTTGCCTTAAATTTGTCATGTGGAATTTTGTTTAATAGTACTTTTTCTTAAATGAAGTCAACTTTGGATAATAATAGAGACTGCTCATAGTAGGTATTTGAGTGAGTTAATGAATGAATGGATAGATGGGTGAAGAACTGAATTAATAAATATAATGGCTATAATGTAACATAATTAACATGAGTGAGGGTTGCAGATGAGCATTTGTGGTCTTTTAAGTTTACATAAATAATTTTCAGCTTTATAAAATATTTCTTTTTTTTAAGTTAGTATGTTTGCAGTATATGATTACATTTATTGTGGGGAATTTGTCCATGTACGTAACGCATCTTAGTTCTTTTTTGTCCCCTTCCCCTCCTATCCCTCCTTGCCCACTCCAGCTCTTATTCGCCTTCCTATTTGCAGATGCTCTATTCTCATTTTTTTTCTTTAATGCACTTTTTAAATCCCTTTTCCCTTCTTTTCTTCCTCTGTTCCTCCATCTCTTGTTCCCTTTTCTATTTGAAATAGATCTCCCTACTTTGCTCTTTGTTTGCATTTTGGGTTTCTCATATAAGAGAAACCATGTAATTATTTGAACTTGTATCATCCTGGTGCAGGGGCCATGCTATCTTCTCTGTATAGCTCTAGTTTTTAGCATGAATTTGTGATGCCAAAGAGAGAACACGTTTTCGGCTGTTTAGGGCCTAGTTTAACGTGATACTTTTGTAGGGACCCAAGAAACCCACTAGATGGCGCACCTAACAGGCGTGGGCTAGATCTGGCATTTAATTTGCCAAATTCCACTGCATGTTGCCCTACATTGTTATTTTGAATACCAACTTTCTAGATAATGTAAATGGGTAAAAATTATGTGATTTATCTTTAATATTGATTACCCAAGAGACATTTTAAAGAGAAAAATAAATCTTTTAATTTTTATTCAGATGGGGAAAGTAAAGAAATGCTTGATTGCTGGAATAAGATGAAACAAAAGTAAAAGATATTAACTTACTGTGGTATTCATCTTTTTATGTGATTTTTCTTTCTTTCACTGGACCTGAGGCTTTTAAAATGTTTTTATTAGCCCATATTTGTTATATAGATGAATGGATTTCA
Organism: Hystrix cristata; assembly: GCA_004026905.1. Classification (NCBI taxonomy): domain Eukaryota; kingdom Metazoa; phylum Chordata; class Mammalia; order Rodentia; family Hystricidae; genus Hystrix; species Hystrix cristata. The sequence continues at coordinate 42,676 of PVJO010002820.1, read as the reverse complement.
TTTTGGCAGACTTGAGCACACACATAACACTTTAGTCACTTTTGCCTCTCCCATCAGCGATTTGCCCCACCTTCCCCCCAATTTCACTTTTTTTGTGGTGGAGTTCAGTGTGTATAATGTATTTTGATCATATCCATCCCCCAGATCTTAGGCTCTTTGAAAACATGGATATACCATGTATTTCTTTTATATCATTTCATAGCATCTATTACTATAACGGTAGTATTTTCTCAATAAATGCTTTTCAGTGACTGCTTTTTATTGCTTCATAGCTCCAAGGTTAAATGAAGTAAAGGAAATATCAGCTATGTAGATTTATCTTCCCCCGAAAAATAGCGTTTCTGATGTTAAGGAGACAACTTTGTTTTCTAACTTTTCCAAATATAAAAAGAGGAAACATGCTGGATAGTAAATCATACATGACAATGTGTCTCATATAGAGTCTGAGAAGGATTTTTAAAAATAAATAGTGCTGATTTGGGAAGTAACCAGATTGACTGCAGCAAGTATCAAGTAAGACCCCTCACACTACTCGGAAGTCTTGAAGTGTAACCCTGTCGCACGTGTGTTTCCAGAATATATTGTGAGGATAAGCAGACCTTCCTGCAGGACTGTGAGGACGACGGGGAGACAGCAGCCGGCGGACGTCTCCTGCATCTCCTGGAGGTAGGTGCAGGCGCACGCTGACTCCTGTCCTGTGTGAGCTGCAGGATTTCTCAACAAAGCAGAGCTCCCCTTAGGAATAAGTGAATCAGTCAAACAGTGTAACATCCTATTATGTAGTTTCATTAGTAGTTAATTGTTTTTGGGGGGGGTGCCAGGGCTCAGACTCAGTGCCTTGCGTGTGCCAGGCAAGCACTCTAACCACTGAGCTAAATCCCCAGCAGTAGTTAATTTTTAAACATTGAGATTTTAACCACTGCATATGGAGTAGAAAGCAAATGGTTAATAACAAATGCTTTGTTCTCAAGACATAGACCGTAGAAGATTGGCTTCAACCTTGGGAAAACTTCTTTTTGTTTTTTTGACAATTTCTTCCTCTCTCTCTCTCTCTCTCTCTTTCTCTATCTCTCTCTCTTTCGTTCTATCTATGTGAAACTCCTGTTAGTTTGATATTGGAACTTCTGGATAGATCCACAAGTTTTAAAACTTAAGTTGTCCATCTCATTGTGTTTATGTTCTGAGCCATTTTCTTGATCGTCTTCCAAAATTTATGTAGAATTTTTGAGGTATTTTTTTTTTTAGCAGTTGTGTATTTAATTTTTAGGAGTTTTAAAAAATCATTTTTCATTTTTCCTTTTTCATAGAATCCCATTTGGGTTTTTTTTTTTTTTTTTGTGGTGCCGATGGATGCAGTATCTTCTGGAATTTCTCCGTGTATATTGATTAGAGTTTCTTTTTTCAGATGTTTCACCTAAAATTTTTCCTGGTCCGTTTTAGTTTATCTTGTCCTTTCTCTTTCATGCTGCTGGATTTTCTTCATCTGTCTGGTGATCATTGATTATTTATTAATTTTAAGAACGGATTATTTTTCCCTAAGGTAGTTACTATGGTTTCTTCTGCTACTGTTTGTGGAGCTTTGTTTTCTTTCTAGGCCTTTCCCTCAAATAGGAACTCCAAATGTGGGTCAGGCCTGCATACTGGTGGCCTTCATTTTAAGGGCATCCTTTGGTGAATGTCAGACTCCTGAAGACCTTAATGGGAGGCACCAGCAATTACTCTGGAAGACCCTGTTCTCTCCTAGTAGTTTATTTAGAAGCAGACTTTTTGCTTTTGTTTGGCCTGGTGGTTAAAAGGCTGCTTAAACTGAGTTATTCTGGTTGAAGTCACCAAAAACTAGAGCCCTCCTGCATGGTCTCCCCTTCACTCTGCCAGAGTGCCCTAAAGTGTGGAATCTGAGGACACTGGGCTACAGTGTTGGTTTCCAATTTCTTCCTATTCTAATATTTTACCCCCTGGATTTTTAGTAATCTCACTCAGTACATACTCATGGTTCTGCCACTAAAGTCACTTGGAAATTTTATGTGCAATATGGGTTACTTCATTCTCCTTTAAAACTTATATTTATACATGTCCATCTGTATCTACTTATGCTTCTGAAAATAACAGATTCTGAATGTGAGGAATGTCATGGTGGTGGTATCACGCTGGTATGGAGGGATTCTGCTAGGACCAGATCGCTTCAAGCATATCAACAACTGTGCCAGAAACATACTAGTAGAGAAGAACTTCACAAATTCACCTGTAAGTGACTGTTGATATTATATTAAGGGAGTTTCTTATCACTGCGTGTGAAATTACAAAAATTAAATTAAGATTGAATCTGAGCGTGTGTCGTACATTAGTAAAACCTTCAGATTAGGAAGGTTGAAGCTCAGCCTCTAGTCAAAATGTGACTGAGCAGTTATGTGACCTTGGGCAGATCACTTCCTCTCTTTGTATCGTGCTGTCGTGGGTTTATAGAGTTTATATTTGAAAAACCTCTAAAGGCCAGCTAGTTTCTACCCCTGAAGTTGAGGCCCAGAAAGATTATAGCAGATGCTGTATAGGATAGATTGTTCTTTAAACATTTCCAAAATTCTGGAACTTTCTGCTGTTAGTGCCAAAACATTTCCCCTTCCCCTGACATGCCTTTAGATACTTGCCTTCCTTTATTGAGTGTATTTTGTCTTACTTTTGAAGCATGTTCGTATCTACTTTATTTGAACTTTACTGCCTTGAGAAATGGAAATAGATTAAATAATATTGAAGTTGTTCAAGCATAATTCTACCAGATAAGTGTTTTTCTTGATTATCCTTGATTGTCTTGAAAATACTGTGCTAGACCATAAGTGAGAGTGGCATTTAAGACACAAAGATGCATATAAGTCATTATACTCAACCTTATATATAGAATATATGATTAGATACAGGCTTCTGTCTTAATATGAATGGGGAGATACTATATTGATTTGTGTTTTTTTCAGGAGGAATCATCTAAGGGTTTGGGAAAGAACAAAAAAGTAAAAAACAAGAAGAAGAGTGAACATTAATACTTGAAACTGTACGAAAGGTTACTCTGCCTATAATTACATACACATTCTGTAGTCATCAAGGAACACATTATGCAGACAGCACATCCTTGACTGCTCCACTCAGCCAGTTCATCGTGGACACCAGCATTATCTTTTCTTCTTTGGTTATATCATCTGCCAAAAATAGAGAATTTATGATATATTCATGTGTGTTGCAGGCTTATTTGAGAGAACTAATTTGAAATTAATCACCATCTCATCTAATTTTAGGAAGGTAGCAGTTGCCCAGGGCAGTCCCTAAATTAACTGTCCATTTTAGTACGTGTCAAGTGCCTTTGTTAGGTGGAGAAGAAATGTGTCTTGAGGAAAATAACTACCTGATTTCTTGTCATAGAGATTCTCATACTGCTAAATGAATATTGCCTCTTACTGCTCTTCATGGCTTATAGAATAGGAGCTCATTGAAGACTGGTCTTGGAGTTTTTCCTTGTGATTTTAGTTCATAAGCATGTCACTTTTCATTTTATAGTATTCATCATTGAGTAACAGATGAAGTGAAAATCCAGGAGTATCCGTCTGCAGTTATGTGCCGAGGTGGTACTTCATCTACCATATTTGTTAGCTTAAGTGTTATGCCTCAGTTTCTGTCACAGATTGGTGATTATGAAATAACAAAAAGTGATTTTCTAGTCTCTGCCTTTTTTGGTTAATTCTTGTAAAGTAAAGCAATGAATATGGAGTGTCAGTAAGCTTCTTCCACCCCTGAAATGTGTTTGTGTAGTATTCTGATCTCTTGTAACAACCTGGAAGTACCTTTCTTGTGATCATCCTTGAGGAATTAGAACTGTGCTGGAAGCTGTGCTGTGGTTAATGGGACGTTTGTAGAGGTGGCAGGATGACACTAGGATAGAGCAAGAGTTTGTTGACTGGCTTTCTCAATTCCATCATTTTCTAGAGAAGAGGAAGAGCACATCTCCTGATTGGAAATACAAAGAAATCTTTTTCTTTTTCCCCGACCACTCTTAGCAAATCTTCCTTTTTATTAAAGTTTTGTTTTTCTTTCATCTGCAAGTTACCTCTAGTCCTTTAATTAATAAATTAACCTGTGAGATATAATAAGTCATGAATTGTTTCCTTTCCAGTATGATTGCAAATAATTTTTAAGGGTTATCAGTTGATCACACATTTATCTGGGATTCTCCTCCCAAAAGAGGGAACAGAAGTTAGGAGGCAGCTTTGGGAGGGTGCTGGAGCATGGTAGACAGCAGAGGTTGGGTAAATGTTTTTCCTCTTTTCTCTTGTGTTTTGTCTTCAAAAAAGCCAACATCTTTACTTGGCACATTTAATAAGAATCTGATAGCTTTATATGAGGATTTATTTTGAGACATAAAATCTTACTTTTTGACATTTAATATTGCAAATTATTAAAAGCCATAGGATGACCTATATATATTTGGAACACACCTTAGTTTCCATCACATGTTAAATATGTGCTACATGTTACCTGTTCAGAGGCCATTAACATTAAAATAATTTCACAATTTTGGCTTTTCAAACTTACAAAAGGTGATAGGAAACAGTAAGAATTGGGTGCTTCAGAAAAAGGAATACAAGTTAATTTTTCTGCCACATCAAAAAATTTTTCTTGCTGTTTTATCTAACGTTTGAGTCATTATAGAAAACAAAACACCATTTATATCTATGACCTCATTGTTCTTTACTTAAAAAATCTTATTGTTTGCTTGTTTTTATAAAATTACAAACCATATTCTCTGAATTAAAAACACTTAGTTTCCTTTACCCGAAGTTGGTTAGCTGGTAATCTAGAATCAGATTTCTCCAATTCTGAACCCTGAATTATTTCACCCTCTGCTACTAGTGGAAACCCTGTCTAATGATAGTGTGATTTTTTTCTATTTAAAATTTCTCTGAAATAGATGATTTCCCAGTTCTCCAAATAATAATTTTCCATAACCAGGTCTATCATGGTACGTATTTTATAGTATGATAGTTACAGATACTCTCCAGATGCCAGAATATAAAAGCAAGTAGAGTCAGCTTTTTAAATGGGAACAGCAACAGCTGCATCAGAGGTGTGCTGTGGAAATGTGTATGGTAAAGTAGCCTATTTGAAGAGAGTTTTATCACAGTAATCATAACCACTCAAGAGCAGCATGATGCAGAGAACTTTGCAGGGCAGGTGGAGTTTCTTGAGAAAATTACATTATCATCTCTAATTCTACCGTAGAGATAATCACTATAAACATTTCGTATGTACATTATTTTTGGTATGCATGATTTTGTATATATGGTTATTTTTCTTTCCACAAAAGTGGTATTAAAATGTATATACTGTTTTGTATCCTACATATTTCATATAGAGGTATATTGTTAACATTTTTCCATGTCAATAAATACTCTTCTATGGCTTAATTCCTTATGGCTGCATTGTATTCTGTCTGGGTATACCGTGATTACTAATATCCCAGTTATTTTCAGTTCTTAAGTTTTCTTTATGGTTGTTTATTTTTTAATTAAAAGTTTTATGGGCATATGTTTGCTATACATAATAAATATATTCATATCACGCTTTGATCACTTTTCTTCCCCTTCCCTCACCCACTCTCTCGTCTGTACCCATACCCAGATTCCTTTACTGTCTCCACAAAGTCTATCTTCCTGTTTCCTATCAAAATGATTACATTTTGTATATCATATGCTCTTTATCCATTTGTCTGTTGATGGGCATATAGGCCACTTCCACAATTTAGCTGTTACGAATTGTGCTGTTCTGAACATGGGTATACATGTATCACTATAATAGGATGATGTTAACTCTTTAGGGAAGATACCCAGAAAATGTATGGCTGTGTTCAAATGGAGTTCCTGTTTTGAGTTTTTTGAAGAATCTCCCGTCCTGCTTTCCGTAGTGGTTGTACTAGTATACATCCCCACCAGCAGTGTAAGAGGGTTCCTTTTTTCCCCACAGCCTTGCAGCATTTGTTATTTTTTGAGTTCTTGATGATAGAAAATTTTTTTGGAGTAAGATGGAATCTGAATTTTGTTTTAATTTGCGTTTCTTTGATGCCAAAAGATGCTGAACACTTTTTCATATACCTATTGGCCATTTGTTTTTCTTTTGAGAAGTATCTATTTGTTTCAGTTTCCCATTTTTTTATTGAGTTTTTTACTTTTGGAGATCTAATTTTCTTGAGTTCCTTATATATTCTAGATATTAGTTTTCCGTCTGAGGTATAGCTGGCAAAAATTTTTTTCCCATTCTGTACCTTCTTGTTTTACTCTGCTGTTTGTTTCCTTTGCTGTGCAGAAGTTTTTAAATTTGACAAATCCCATTTGTTGATTGTTGGTTTTATTTCTTGTGCAGTTGTGGTACTGTTCAGAAGGTCTTTGCCTATGCCTATGTCTTTTTTTTTATTTTGGAGGGGGTTGTTTTATGTTGTTTTTTTTGCTATGCCTATGTCTTTAAGAGTTTTACCTATTTAGGGCTGGGGATTTAGCTCAGCGGTTAAAGTGCCTGCCTTGCAAGCACAAGGACCTGAGTTCGATCTCCAGCACCAAAAAAAAAAAAAAAAAAAAAAAAAAAGAGTTTTACCTATTTTATTTCCCAGCAGATTCAGTGTTTCTGTTTTTGCATCTAGGTCTTTGATCCATTTGTATTTGATTTTAGTACATGGTGAGAGATAACGCTCTATATTCATTCTGCATGTGCATAGCAAGTTTTCCCACGCCATTTGTTAAAGAGGTTATAGTTTCTCCTGCATGCTTTTACCTCCTTTGTTGAAGATTAGATTGCTCAATGTGCTTGGGGTTGTTTCTACATTCTCTATGCTAGTCTATTGACCTGTGTGTCAGTTTTTGTACCAGTACCATGCTGGGTTTTTGTTCTTGTTTTTGTGGTTTTTTTTTTTAATTAAAGTAGCTTTGTAATATAAGTTGAAATTTGGGATTGCTTTGCTCTTGTTGCTCAGGATTGCTTTTGCTATTCTAGGTCTCTTTTGGTTCCATATAAATGTTAGGATTATTTTTTTTAGTTCTATGAAGAATGGTGTTGTTATTTTGGTTGTGATTGCATTAAATCTATTTTATCATTTTTGGTAATATGGCCATTTTGGCAATATTGGTTCTGCCTATCCAGGAACGGGGATATCTTTCCATTTTCTGATGTCTTCTTCAATGCTTTTTTTTCAGAACATTATAGTTTTCATTATAGGGGTCTTTCATTTTCTTAAGTTAGTTCCAAGATATTTCTTTTCTTTTTCTTTTTTTTTTTTAAGTTACTATGAATGAGATTGTTTTACAAATTTCTTGCTGGGTTCATTATTGGTGTACAATTCTTAAATGTTTTCCAACTTTTCACCACTACAAACAAACAAGAAAAACTACATCATTGTATGGAGATTTGGTACGTATTTCTATTTTCTTAGGAAAAGTTAGAAATTGAATTTCTTAGTCAAAGGTTAGCACATTTTAATACCTATTGATTAGTTTAGCCAAATTTCTCTCTAGAGAAGTTTTAGCAATTACTGGAAATTGGGATAGAATCCCTGTTTTCAGTTTTAAAAGTTAATCTCTGTTTTTAAGTAACTGTAGACTCAAAAGAAGTTGTAAAAATAGTAGAGAGGTCTTATGTAATCATCATCCAGCTTCTCGTAGCAATGACATTTTATAATGCTGTACAGTACATTTTTAAAATGAGGAAATATAGTCTAGATTTAATTCCATTGTTAGATACATGATTTACAAATGTCTTTCTTCCACTCTGTAGCTTGTCTTTTCATTCTCTTCGAAATGTCTTTTGTAGAATAAAGTTAATTTTTTTCAGTACTAGGGATTGAATCCAGGGGTGCTATAACCCGGCCATTTAAAAAATTTCAAGACAGGACTTGCCAAGTTCCCCATTCTGGCCTTGAACTTGGATCCTCTTGCCTTAGCTTTCTGAGTAGCTGGGATTAAAGGTATGTGCCACTCGTCCTGGCTGAAGTTGTTGATTTTGATGTCATTCAGTCATGTTTTTTTTTCTTTCAATAATATTTTTGGTGTCATGACCCAAAATTGCTTAATCCTAGCCCATGAAGATTTTCTTCTGTTCTCTTTTTAGTTATATAGTTTATGTTTTTCATTTAGATTTTGCATTTTTAGTTTTTGTATAAGATGTGAGATTTACGTCAAAGTTCTTTTTATTTGCATGTGGAAGTCCCGTTATGGAAGTGACTGATTTTTTAAATCGAATGTTTTATGGATAATTTTTCACAAAGTAAACACAGTTTTGTAACTAGCATTTAAAAATAAGAAACAGTACCACCACCTCCCAATTCCCTAATTCTCCTGTAGTCACTACCTGCTTTCCTCTCTGCCAAGTTACTCCTCCCTGATTGCTGACACCAGCGATTAGTTTCATCTTATTTGATGAGCATGTACATGGGATGGCACAGTAGTCTAGTTTTGTCTCATTTTGTTCCAACATTTTGGTGGTGAGATTTATCTTGGTTGTTATATATAGCAGGACTTCTTTCATTCTTATCACTACTGTTGAATGAATGTGACAATGTATTCTCTTTATGGATATTTAGGTTTTCAGGTTGAGGCTATTACAGTTAGTATTGCTATGAACATTACTATATATGGGTTTTTGTGGACATATGTAAACATTTCTATAGGGTGGTTACCCAGGATTGCATTCACTAGATCTTAGGGTGTGTGTATATGGAGCTTAGGTATGTAGTGCCCAGAGGTATGGTGGTATATTTTTAATAGCTGGCTCTGGAGTGGGTGCTGATCTGTAATGTTTGCTGTTTTCTATGTGTAAGTTATTTCTGCCTTATCTCATTCCAGGATACCTTTGTGAAGACAACTGGCTTGTAAGATTCCTATTTTAGTATATGTGCTGCCAAAGCGAGCACTGTAAGATTCCTGAAAAGTTAATAATTGCTTCTCTGAGCTGGCATAAGTCACCTCTAGCACATCACTCATATTACTAACTTTTCCAAAGTAATTATACCAATTTACACTTGAACTAATAGTAAACAAGAGTTCTAGTTACTGCACATTTACATTTGGTCAAACCTTTTTTATGTTAATTATGCTTTGTGGTGTGTCTGGTACTATTTCTGTGGTTTTAACTTGTATTTCTCTGATTAATAAAGTTCCTTTAATTTTTTTTTTAACTTCACTCATTTTAGGGCACTGTTCAAATCTTCTCTCAGTATGTTTTTATCATTATTTTATTAGTATGCATTTATAGCACATAATGATTATAATTACAATGGGGAATTGGTACATGTAAATAATACATCTTAATTCTTTTCATCTCATTCCCTTCCCTCCCTCCTTGCTTTTTGCAACTTGTGGTACCCTTCCTATTTGCAAAACTCTATTTTCATTATTTTTCCTACCTTTTTTCCTACCTCCTCTTCTCTCCTCTCCTCTCTTCTCTTCTCCCTTTCCCTTCCCTCCCCTGCCCTCCTCTCCCCTCCGTCTCTGTATTTTATATCTGAAGTGACTGAGTCACCTCAAAAGAACAATTTTTTCTCCTTTCTGGCAATGGAAGGTGGGGTTGTGTTACCAAGTTCTGATCACATATAGAGAAGTTAGGTTATAGTTTTGCATTTTGGTGAATGTAGTCTGGTAGTCTGTAAATTTCAGCACTCCATCACCACTCCACTGAGAGAGTATAATAAACCTGTGAATTATCCAGGAACTTAATATTTGTCCTCAGCTTTATAATTTGTAAAAATATGAGTTACAATTCTTCCTTATCTAGGTTACTGTGAAGTTAAAATTGGAAGCTTTCTGTGGTGATTTAGAATGCTATATCAGTTAACAGTCACTAGAGGAACAGATTTTAAAAGCAAATATATATATATATGGAATCTGCCAAAAAATATATACACATACCAAGATGTATCATGTACAGGTACAAAATAACCATGTTGATTATGATCATTATGTATACAATGTACCAATACATGTTCTTGGTAAAAAAAAAAAAAATATATACACACACACACACACACACACACACACACACTTCAGTAGTTCACCATACTAATAAATGCCAGGAAGCTAATGGCCACTACTTGGAACACCTCTTATAATTGTAGAGGCCAAAGGTAGCTTGTGTTCATCTCATGATATCTCAATAAATTTAGTACTAAAATATTTATACAAGTTTTTCTTTTCTTGATGTATACAATTTTTTGGCAGACTCCATATAGATTTCCAAGGTAGGCTTAGAAGGGCTTCCTGCAGAGTCAAGTGCAGAAGAATATGAAAAGGCCGCCTGTATGTTGGAGATCGGAAGGATTCAGTCAAAAGTCAAAGGCTTGGAGCTCACTACAGAGGCTGTATCATGAAGCCGAGGGGTTTGCACTGAAAGGCTGAAAAGTCTGTGCTGGCGCCTGGAGATGGATGTCCGAAGGTGATGACCAAGACTGGAGCTCCTCCAAAGAAACAGAAGCGGCACTTCATTCTTCTTTCCCTTTTTTTCCATAAGGCTACAAGCCTTTTGGTTGGTGCTACCCACACCCAAGGTGGGTCTCTGTCTCTAGTAAGTCAGTCATCCACACACACTCAGAACTGTGGAAAACCAGTCAGCTTGACATTTCTTATTCAAGTTGACCTTGCAGTTAATATCTCAATCCACCCCTTGTCAACTTGACTATCAGATACATTTCCTTAAACCATACTTAGTCTCCAGACACAATAGTAAGTTCATAGTCATGCATAACATAGTACAACTATCCTGTTACAAACAGAAGCTTGCTAACTTTCTTCCCCAGAATGGAAGGATTTGGTGATGCTTACTCCTCACATTTTGCAACTGTTTTATTTATTTATTTATTTATTTATTTATTTATTTATTTATTTATTTTCAAGACAGCGTCTCTCTATGTAGCCCAGACTGGCCTTGAACTTGCAGCAATCCTGTCTCAGCCCCCTGAGTGCTGAGATCACAGATGTGTGCCACCATGCTTGGCCTAACATTTCATAATTTAAACATTCTATTACAAGGAGGAAAATAAAGGTACCTGCTTAATATATGTGCATATATGCACAAGCATAGTAACAGAACAATTATGGTCCCCATTTCTGTAACTGGTTGTGCAGTCATAGCTGTTATTTATAACTACCTTTTACTGCCCATTCTATATGCCCTTGACCTTCAGCAAGTACTTCAGCAGGTCTTGACTCTTTCCTGGTGGGGTGAAGCGTATCTTCATTCCACAAGGTTCTAGGCCATTTGTCATCCTGCCTGGTTTGGGTCGTTGTGGTTTCCCATTGACCTTAATAACAGGGCATAGTAATAGTAGGAAGTGCCCTAAGGGATCTTCTGCACTCCAGGTATGTTCTTTCTTTGCTCCATTGTGCAGCAATAGTCCAATTTCCCCTTGATAGTCTGGGTCAGTCACCCCTGCCAACACCATAATTCCCTTTTTAGCTTGGTTACTCAGAGCCATGAGGAGCCCAAAATGACCAAGGAGAAGTCTTAGCTTGCAGTTTGCTGGAATCACTCTTGTGCTTCCTGGTGCTTTCCCCCTCAGAACTGAGATTTGTAGGCTGGCAGAGCACAGTAAGGTTGCAGGAATCAGATACCAATAGTAAATGACAGTTCTAGTTACTGCACATTTACATTTGGTCTAAACTTCATTGTAATCATGCTTTGTGGTGTGTTTGGTGATGTCACTGTGGTTTTAATTTTCATTTCCCTGATGACTAATAAAGTTTCTTTGTTTAATTTTTAAATTTACTTTTTTGGGGGCACTGTTCAAGTACATATTTGCCAGTACATAATGATTACAATTATTGTAGGCAGATGGTACATGTAAATAATACACCTTAATTCTTTTCTCTTTTTCTTTTTTTCTTCATCCTGTACCCTTCCTGTCCCTTCTCTTCCTTCCAATTTTGAGTCCCCTTTCCATTTCCAAAAGCTCTGTCTTCATTATTTTTTCTTCAGTTTTTATCTGTCCCTTTTCCATTCCCTCCCTCTCCTTTCCTTCTCTGTATTTATATCTGAAGTGACTTGAGTCACCTCAAAAATTTTTTTTTCTTCCTTCCAGCAATGGAAAAGTGGGGTTATGTTATCAAGTTCTGATCACATATAGAGAAGTAGGGTTAATTTTGAATTTCTGTGAACATAATCTGTAAATTTCAGCACTCCATCACCAACTCACTGATACAGTATAATAAACCAGGAACTTACTCTCTCTTTTGTTTTAAGCTTTATAATTTGTGAAAGTGTGATTATGATTCTTGCTTGTCTCTGTTACTATGAGATTTAAATTAAATGCTTTCTTTGGTGATTTAGTGTATGAAAAGAATTCAGTAATGTCTTACATTATAACTGAGATATTTCTGAGGACTTTAACAATACCTAGAATTCTAAGTTGACATTGGGGTTACTGAGTTCTCAAGCTGCCCCGGGGGACAATATAGTAATTAAGAGCCAGGACTCTTGACATCAGACCTTGGGTTTTAACCCTGTGTCTGCTTTTGCTGGACTTACAAGTTTGGGCAAGTATTTTTCTGTGAATTGATACTCGGAAACCTATAAGGAAACTGAGTGGCTGTCATTGATAATGCCTGCAAATGTCATCTTTTTAAAAAATTAGTACATGTTTTAAATACAGAATAGTCATGATCTTTTAGGGGAAGTGGTATATGAATATTACATGTTTTGATCATTTTCAATCCCTCTCCTCTCCTCTCTCTTTCCTCCCTATTCTCATGATCCCTTTCCTCATCCCTAAAGATCTCTCTGCTAGTTTGCAATCATATCTCATTCATTCATTCATTTATATTTTAGGTTTCTTGTATAAGAGTAAACATGGCATACGTAACTTCCCTATTCTGGCTTATTTGCTTAGCATGATGGTCTCAAGTTCTATCCATTTTCTTACAAATGATATTTTTATGGCTGAATAATATTCTATTGTGTAAATACACATACCACATTTTCTTTATCCATTTATCCATTAACAGGCATCTGTACTGTTTCCACAATGTAGCTATTGTGATTTACACTACCATAATCATGGGTGTGCATGATTCACTATTTTATGATGTCTTTAATTCATTCTGGAATGTATCTAAGAGAGATAATTTAATATTCTTTGAAGCTATTTTAAATAGAATTGTTTTCCTGGCTTTTTTCCTTTGAGGGTTAATTATTGGTGTTCAGGAATGCTATTGATTTTTGTTTTTGATTTTCTGTCCTACCACTTTGCTATATTTGTTTACCAGATCTAAAATTCTTCTGGTGGGTTTTTTGGGTCTCTTGTAAAGAATCATATCATGGGCAGCAGGGATTATTTGACTTCTTCTGTTCCTGTTGTAGCCTGTTTAATTCTTTCTCTTGCCTAATTTTCTTGGCCAAGGTTTTGAGTACAGGAGTGGCAAGAGTAGATGCCCTTGTCTGTTTTCCTGATTTTAGAGGAAATCCTTTCAGTTTTTCCACATTCAATATGATGATTCCTGTGACTTTGTCATATATAGCTTTTATTAGTTTGAGGTAAGATCCTTTTATACTGTTTTCTTTAGGGTTTTTATCATGAAGGGATGTTGGATTTTAGCAAAGGTTCTTTCAACAGCTACTGAGATTATCATGTGAACTTTATCCTTGATTCTATTTATGTGATGTATTATATTTATAGATTTATGTATGTTGAACCATCCTTGCATCCCTGAGATGAAACAAACTTGGTCATGGTGTAAGATTTTTTTAAGTGAGGTGTTGAATTCTGTTTGCAAGAATATTATTGAAGATTTTTGTATCCATGTTCAAGAATGTGTATTCTTTAAAAAAAAAAAAAGAATGTGTATTCTGCTGTTGTTGGATGGAACACCATAGATATTTGTTAAATGCATTTGGTTGATAGGGTAATTTAACTCTGATCCTTTTTTTTTTTTTCCAGGTTAACCTATTTGTGAAAATAGGGTGAGGTCTCCCACTATAATTGTATTGGTGTCTGTCTGACCTTTTATGTCAAGTAGTAATGAAACTGGGTATGCCAATGTTTGGTGCATATATATTTACAATTGTTGTCTTTTGTTGGTGAATTGTTCTTTTTATCAATGTGTAGTGGTCTTCTTTGACCAGCTTTGGTTTAAAGTCAGCTTTGTTGTGTACAAGTGTAGCTACTCCTGCTTTTTTTCAGGATCCAGCTGCTTGGAATGTCACTTTCCATTCTTTCACTTTCAGTCCGTGTATGTATATGCAAATGAAGTATATCTCTTGAAAGCAATATATAGATGAGTTTTTTAAATACAATCTGTGTCTGTGTCTTTTTTTTTTTTTAGGACAGGGTCTTGTATGTCATTCAGGCTGTCCTCAAACTCATGGTGATCCTCCTGTCTCAGCCTCTCGAGTGCTGGGATTACAGGCATGTGCCATGCCTGCTCCTATGTCTTTTAACTGGGTAGTTGAGGTCATTTATATTCAGTGTTATTATTGAAATGTGTATACTAATTCTTGTCATTTTGTTGTTTTTCCAGTGTTTGATTCATTTCTGTGTCTTGGTCATTTAATTACTCTGCTTGTGAGATTTATTCTTTCCCTTGACCTCATAGTTGTTGTCCTCATAGTTTCTGACCTCATAGGTGTCCTCATAGTTTCTGTTTAGGGTTCCCATGAGTATTTTGTCTTGGTGGTTATGGATTTCTTTAGTTTATCCTTATCATGGAAGGTCTTTATTTGTCCTTCAATTTTGAAGGATAGCATTGAAAGATATAGTAATATAGGTTGGCAATTACTTTCTTTCAGGGCTTGAAAAACTTCATTCCATGCTATACTGGCCATTAATGTTTTCCAGGAAATCTGCTGTTATTCTAGTGAGTTTGCCTTTATAAGTGATTTGGTGCTTCTTTTTAATAGCTTGTCATATTCTTTGTTTGTTCTGGCTCTGACATTTTGAGCATGATGTGATGTGTTGTGGAATGGATATCCATCTCATTCCCTAGATTTGGGAAATTTTCTGCAATAGTTTCAGTGAATAGATTTTTTACACCCTCCTTAGGGCCAACAGTTCATCAGTTTGTTTCTTAGAGTTGTCAAGGAGCTCTTGGATAATCTTTCCATTGTATCTTGTTCTTTTTTATTATTGCTGACTGGAGGTTCTAGTATTATGCTTTTTCTTGAAGTTCTGATTTCCTTTCGTGTGATTCATCTTGCCTTCTGTGGAAACTTTCAATTGAGTTTTAGCTTTTTTTTTTTTTTTTTTGGTGCTAGGGATTGAACTCAGGGCCTCGTGCTTTTGAGGCAAGCACTCTAACCACTGAGCTAAATCCCCAGCCCCTAATTTAACTTATTAAGGTGCTCATTTTCAGGATTTTGGCTTGATTCTTTTTTATATCTATCTCTTTACTGAAGTGTTCTTTCGTGTCCTGCATTGTCTTCCTTAATTCACTCAGCTGCTTATTCTCATTAATCATTTTAACTCTCAGCTTTTAAATTCTTTATCTGCAATTTCAGATACTTCAGTATCTATAGGATCAGCTTTTGGGAAGTTAATTTTTGGAGGAATTTTGTTGTCTTGTTTTGTCATTATAGTTGCTTCTGTGTAGAGATTTGTAGATCAGTTGGGAAGACTACTGTCCTGTGGAGGTCTTTTTGCTGACTGGCTTTCGCTTTGTAATGTGCTCAGGGTTGTGGGTATGTCTCTTGTTTGAGAGTTTCCCTCGGTCTGTTCTGAATGGTAGGTTCAACCCCAGCACTGTTTTGAGAGGAGAGAGTAACTACCAGTAACATCAATGACTGAGAAACTAATCCTATGTAATATCAGGTAATTGAGAATGTCTTTTATTTTATTTTTTTTTTTTTGGTGCTGGGGATCGAACTGAGGGCTTTGTGCTTGCAAGGCAAGCACTCTAACCATTGAGCTAAATCCCCGGCCCCAAGAACATCTTTTAAGAGCTCTATACTATTTTGCTATCCCAGGAAAAGACAAAGAGAGTAATAAAAACTTAAACTTTACTTATACACATGACATATCATATGTAGATACATATGACATATATGTGATATATCACACATATGATATATACCACATATATACCATATGGTGTATATTGCATGATAAGTATCACATGTCACATGTCATGTGTAATATTATATGTGATATATAAATATGTGATATATAGTTTGATATGTGATATATTTTATATATATGTAATGTATGTGATATGTGATACATATTTATATATATGTATATTTATATGAAAAAGACAGGAAAAGGAAATAAATGATGAAAGGGGAAGAGCCAAGAGACAGAAAGAAGGTATATGCGGAGAAGTAAAGAAAGCAGAGACAGGAAGCGAATATAAATGGGAGGTGAGAGAAGAGAGGGAGATTGTATCTATCTGTTGAACTGAAAGTCAAGTAAAATTAGATATTGCTAAGAAACAACCACTGATGTGGGTATATGTGACTATACAACACTGAATGGCGTTTTTTCAACCTTGTAAAAATGTAAAAACTGTTCTTGGCTTATAGGCTAACCTATAGTTTGTGGGCTGTAGTTTGTTAAAAAAAAACTTGGCTTCTGGGTGTAGGAAAGAGCTATTTTTCTTTTAGCACAGATTTTGAGATGTGTAGTCTATGGGGGAAGAAATGAATCACAAATATATGTAATCAAGGGGAGGTACCTTTTGAAGTTCAATATAGAAAGAAGGAATGCTGGCGAGATTAAATGACTTGATAGAGATAAGACTCTAGAATGTATAGAAGCAAAATACCTATATACTTAAGCTAGGGCAGGGGCTTAATTCAGTGGTAGAGTACCTATTTAGCATGCAGAGTGCTGGATCCAATTCCCAGCATAGAGAAGTGGAGAGGAGAAGAGGGAAAGATTTGTTTGACCTAGGTGTTCAAGTTGCATCTTGAAGAAGAAAACAAAATATGTAGTTCCAGGAAGAACAAGACTCTAGCATGGATTCATTAAGCATAAGTGTTGACCCTTTTGGGAAATTTTTTCTTCAAGTATTTCCATATTTTTCTTTTATCTTTGTCTGATTGTTGTAATAAAAATGCTTTAGGGACTAATAGAACCCATTGACTATGACACCAAAGACACAGACAAGAAAAGTAAAAATATATAAATTTAACTACATTCAAACTTCGGTGCAGAATTGGGGATTTAGCTCAGTGTAGAGTGCTTGCCTAGAAAGCGCAAAGTCCTGAGTTCAATCCCCAGCACCTCCCCCCACCTCCGCATACACAAAAAACCAACACAAAAAACTTCTGTGCATTAACAGAGTGAAAAGGCAGCCTATGGAATGAGAGAAATTATTTTCAAATCATGTATTTGCAAAGGAGTTAATATTTAAGAGTACTGAAAAACTGTAAGTTAGCCACAGTAAAAACAAGCAACCCAGTTAAAAAATGACTAAGAGTCTTGAATAGTCATTTCTCTAAAGAAGATGTGCAAGAGACTAAAAAGTGGGTGAGCAGATTTTCTTAATCAGTAATCATTTAGGAAATGCAGTTCCAAACCACAATGAGCTGTTACCTCACACCCTTTAGATAGCTGCTATCACTGTGGGGATGTGGAGCCATCAGAAGCCTTGTGCACCACTGGGAGTGTGAAATGGTGCAACACTATGAAACTGTGGTGATTCCCCAGAAAATTAAAAATAGAATTACTGCATGATTTAGCAATTTCACTTCTTGGTATATAATCCAAAGACTTGAAAACAGTCTCCAAGACATATTTGCATACCTCTCTTCATAGAAACATTATTCATAATAGCCAAAAGAAAGAAACAAGCCAAGTTTCCATCAAAATATAATAGGCAAAATACAAAATTTAACATAAAGACAATGGGATATTGTTCAGCCATGAAAAGGAAGAAAATTCCGACATCTGTTACAACATGGATAAACCTAGAATTGATAGAACTGAAAAATGTTAACATTAGTGTATACGAAAATGTTATACACTAATGTTATATAGCAACATTATTCATAATAGCAAAAAAAAAAAGTGGAAACAACTCCAAATCCATCAGTGGGAGAGTGGATAAATAAAATGTGACGTACCCAATACCATGGAGTGTTGTTTAGCAGTAAAAGGAGTGAAGTCCTTACTGATCATGCTGCACCCAGGTGAACCCTGAAAGCATGCTACCTGAAGGAAGCTGATCATAAGACCATATATCGTGTGATTCTATATGTAAAATGTCCAGAATAGGCACATTTCTAAAGACAGAGTAGATGACAGTTGCCCAGGGCTGGGGGAGCAGGACTGCCTAGAGGGCAGATGTCGGGTCTCTTGCTGGGGTGATGAAAAGGTTCTGGAATTCAGTTGTGCTACTTTGTGAATATACTGCCCTAAAAACCACTGAACTGTTCGCGTCAGCAGGATGAATTTTATGGTTTTGAATGCTGTCTTTATGAAAAGTTAAAGTGAAGAAAGCCGTATCTTGGACAATGGTTTTATAAAACATAGATACTACACTTCTACCATATGTTTCAAAATATTTGTAATGCACATTCTGTAAAATACATATTCAATTAAAATATAAATCATTCACCAAAACATGGAAATACATAGAAAAATTATGCTTGATATTTAAAACATGATTTTCTGAAAAGTTCCCTTATTAAAATGATCCATAAATTTAATTTAAATAACTATACTTCTACTATTTCATAGTATAAGATAGAAAAATGATTAAATTGTTGTCCCAATGAAGAAGTTATTTTTTTCAAATTACATTGGGAGTTACTCTGGTTTTATTTAGTTGTTTTGAAAACAAGAGACAAGTAGTGCGTTTATAGTTGCAGTTGTGTGGAAGTAGAGCCCTGTTTACAAAATGAACCAGGATGTGCATCCATGATACATTTTTTCAATCAAGTGCTAATGTTGTGCTATCCAGACATTAACATCATACTCCATTCTGTAAAAATAAGTAGAAACTTAAGCCAACTAATAGAAGGGTCGTGGGGTTTTTATATATGAGTAGTTGTTGGTAAATGATCAGTAATATGCATATTTGTGTGACAACAATTTCCCACAACTTGGTCATTATAAGTTTCAATAATTTAAAAATCTTGATGGAAATGTGTAAACTATATTTATACATCTAGAAGTCTTGTGTATAAGATGTTATTTGGGTTTAAAAAAAAAGATGTTATTTGTAGGGCTGGTTTATTTTTGAGACAAGGTTCTCACTATGTTGTCCAGGCTTGCCTTGAACTGCTGGGCTCAATCTGTCCTCCTGCCTCATCCGGCTGAGTAGCTGAGACTGTGGGCATGGGCCTCCATCCCCTGCTTGGTCCTTAATTATACAGTAGCTTTAACAATGCATCTCATATAATACATATTACATAGACAAGTATGACTCAAAGTTGGATGGATTTTTATTATTTTTCCACTCATGCAAGTTATTGCCAATGATCTTTTAAAACAAATCTGAGTAAATGCTGGATGTGGCGGGACAAACCTATAATCCCAGCATTGGGGAGGCTGAGTCAGGAAGATCATTTTGAGTTTGAGGCCAACCTGGCCTGGACTACATGACAAGACCCTGTCTCAAAAACAAAACAAGAAGCCTGAATGAGTTGGAACTCATTTGCCACTCTTTAACCTTCTTCACATTATTAATTCACTCACAAGAGGCACTAGGATGTTTTTACACTTCCATAATTCCAAGTCCCTTTCAAAAATAGCCAGTGTTGGGGCTGGGGATTTAGCTCAGTAGTTAGAGTGCTTGCCTTGCAAGTACAAGGCCTTGAGTTCAATCCCCAGCACCAAAAAAAAAAAAAAAAAAGAAAAAAAGCGCCAGTGTTTATGCTTAGTCAACTTTGGAGCCCTTGCCATTAAAAAAAGCAATGTAGCAGTTTTAAGTAGATTCAAGAGAGCCTTGGTGTGAGGGGGAAGGAAAGGCAGGCTGATCAATACAGAGCTGACTTTGTCTGTGGTGTAAGATAAGGTACACACATAAACAAGATGACTGCACTATTAGAGAGGGCTGCAGAGGCACTGAGCAGATCAGCCCAGAGAGTGAACTGGTGATTGCTTTGCAAACTGCTAATCTGCACTGTTCTCTCTCATTTTATCAGCAGAGAGAAAGCACTTTGACAGCCCTGGGATGTTACTTGTCACCTTAGGTTGTGAGGAATTGCCTTTAAAGAAGTGGGGTGCCAGGTTGAAAACATTCGAGGAAAAGAATAATGATGAATCATATTGGACCAGATTTATTTTGTCTTACATTGTGTGAAAATAGAGCTGCTTAGGTGCAAAGCCCAGAATTTCATTCTAACTATTCTTTTTAAATATTTGTGGTACTCTTAAAATTTAAATTGTATAAATAAAATTAAGTATAGATAAGTAAACCCAGCCACTCTCTGTTATCAGCAGTCTTCCTAGGTGCATTTACCATTGAATGTGATCCATTCACACAGATTCTTCTGTGATCATGGATTTTACTGTTCAAAATGTCGTTATTAAGCCCTTTAAATCAAGACTGTTAAACAGTTAGATGCTTTTATATTCCAATTTTGTCCATGAAATAATTAACTTTTTTTTTTTTTTTTTTAGTGATTTAGGTTCTATGGCACTGTCCAAATCCTTAACTTAATCCCTTCAACATGCTTATGTGGTGAAGAACAGGAATAAACCTCACTTTGGCCAGTCACTGAAAAGCATTTGTAAGGCAACTGACACTGAATGAAGAGTCTTACTTAACTTCACCCAGCAGACAAAGGGCTTGGCGGGCCGACCCCAGCACATTCCATTTCCTTAACAGACAGGGGCTAAAACGAGGTCACCATGCACAGATTTTCTAGCAGGTTTGCATTTAAAGATGAAGAGGAAATGGGAGGACCAGTGTGTTTTCTTCTTGAATCAATTTTGTCTTTTCTTTGTAACTTTTTTCTCCATTCTTTTTCATATTTTGATCTTTTGTATCTTCCTTAAACTGCCTTGGTTTTTCCTTATGATTTTCAGTTTCTGAATTTAATTCTTAATTCCTAAAGGGGCAGCTACTGAAGTTTTTTGTTGTTTAATGACATCTGGTTTTTTAACAGTCCCATCTCTGTCTAAGTTACTTCTGCTTTGTGGCCCTCAACCTGGTAGAGAGTTTTTGAAAAACCAGGAAGAGAACAAAATAGCTGAAAATGGCCATTCATAGGTGGCTGGGAAGGAGCCTGCTGTCAAGTGCAGGAAGTGCAGCAGTTTGATCTCTCCCAGGCTGCTCTCCATCCAGCTTCTTGGCTGTTGTTTTTCCTGAAGCTGTCTTTTTTCTCTCCTTCACTTGTCCACTTTTGGAGAATCATGAAGGTGTGCAGTAAAGGACTGACTCAGGTGGGTTATCTAAACCTTTCATATTTCAAACAAAGGGTTAGCCCTTTGACCAACATGTGGGAGCTGACTTTTAAACTCTGAGAATATTTTGCCTATTAAGGGTGTTTTTTACCTGATGCTTTTGCTAACAACGTGATTTATAGGGCATCTTGGACCATGTGATAGCAATTTGAACTCTGGAGAGGCTGGAGACTGCTAACTAGGTTCAGCCTTGGGCGCTACGTGACTGACCCTCAATAAAAACCCTGGATACCCAGGCTCAGCTGAGCGTCCCTGTTGGTTAACACTTCGTGTGTGCTTGTCACATTTCACTGCTGGGGGAGTTAAGCCTGTCCATTTTACTTCAGTGGGGCAGGACAACTGGAAGCTTGTGTCTGATCCGTCCTGGGATCTGCCTTTTGCTTTTACTGATTAATCTGTGTTCTTTGCTATAATAAACCATAACCCTGATATGATGGAATTTTTTAATTCTATGAGTGTTTCTAGCAAATGTAGAGCATGCACTTGGGGATCCCTGACACAGTAAGGCAGCCCCACCAGCCTCCCTGGCTCCCTCTTGAGAGCCCATCTGCCGAGGAGAGGCGGGGAGCCTGGCGAGGGTCTGGGCGCTCACCTGCTGCTTGCAGTACTCAGTCGATGCTGTAAGATGCAGAGTTGGTCTCAATCAATCCAGTACCATTCCTGTCAGACCTAACAGTGTCGGCAAGCTTTCTGGTACCTTCAACAACCTCTGCTAGAAATTCTAGCTCACTGTAACCCAGCTTAGCTGGGTAGACCGCAGATTTTGTAATCAAACATGTATAGGACCCTGATTATCAACAGACCAAGTAACTCAGTAACAAGTGTTCTCACTGTGATTCAGCTTGACTTAGCCTCTTTCCTTTGCCTGTGGACCAAGAGAACCCTTAGATATCTGAGAGTGATGAGCCAAACAGGGTTCTATGATTTTGTTTTTGACCCCAGACCCATTGCACATTTTCCCCAACACCAGGGAATGGTTTCTGTGTTAGCTTTTCATCACTGGGAAGACTCCAACATACACAATTTAGAGAGGAAGGGTTTATTTTTGCTCACAGTTTCAGAGGTGTCAGTCCATGGTCAGCTGGCACTATCTAAGACAGGAACAACATGGCAGAAGGACATAGTGGAGATATAAAATGTCCCCCAAAAGCTGCATGTCCTGGCTCTGTAAGAGTCACATCCTTGTAGTACCTCTGTAGGACTGAAGTATATGGAACACTTTGAATCCAGAAAGCCCCAAATGGAGTCTCCCCTTGGTTTCTGATACCTGGCTGGTGACATAGTCATATTCTTGCTAAATAATCAGCTGCAACAGTAGAGTCCCCAGGGTCTAATGGAGACCAGGTGCAGATCATCTCTCTCACATGTAACAATAAATAATGCTGAAAGCTGGAACAAACTGCCCCCAAGTCCCTCAGACAGTTATGAAACAGTACTCTTACTTGATACATTTCATGCCTTAAATAAGGGTTAGGGCCTTGCAAGTACTTAAGCAAAACAACTCCGGGCAATTCTAGCCCTTCTGGAATTAACCTTCAGCATAGATAGCACCTGACACCTCCCCAGTTGTGACCAAGGCCTTTTTTTAAAGACCAAATGATAATAGCAACTATAGTACTTGCCTCACAGTGTCATATAATTAATACAAAATCCAAAATGTACTTAATTTCAAACATCTGTAATAGGTGATAAGGAGTTGGTATGGATTTAGACAGTTGAATAATCCAACGGCACTAGTACAAAATGCACAGATTGTCTCCTATTTTGGATTAACTAAAATTATCATTTATCTAGTCTAACTATTTTTCAAGCCAATTTCCTTAGATAATGTTAAAGAGCTTTAATTCAATTTCACAATTTGATCACTTATTATTATAATAAGTTTTACTGGCTTCTGCAATACTAAATTACCTATGATTTCTGTATTTTCATACAGTAGTGTCATGTGGTATGTGGCGTATACATGGTAATAAATAGATAAAATGCATAATTGCATATCATTATTTTCTCCCTCCCTGCAAAAGCCATCTTTTTCACGGAAGTATTGTTAGAATCTGTGTCTCTGGCATTTCAGGATTCCAAGTCTTTTGTCAACACAGCCGACGCAGAGAGTACAATTCTGTTTGTAAAACACATATTCCAACCAGACAAATTTCTCTGGTTGCATGATTTGACAGATAGTGTTTCTCCATGAGACTTATCCACAACGGGGCCATCTCTTCTCCACTGGAAGGGTTCCAGTCTTGGGTTTCAGTCCTCCAGTTTCTCCAGTCCTGTTTAAAATTTGTCCAGTGTCCACAAGTTATATTATAGGCAAAGAATGGTTAGCACTGTTGTGGCACTAAAGTTATTAGAGAGAACCTCATAAGTATATCCTCCAATTACGATTTTGTGTAGGTGGGGTAACCCGTAAGTGTATACATTCTGTGTCTGCTTTGAGATTCTCTGGCCACCAGGCCTGGGGTGGTTCAGATTCCATTTCAATTAAAGTATAACCTGACTGTGTTGATGAGCAAGGTCATTCTTGTCAGATGGTGTCCCAGCCAGGCTGGAGAGAGGTGTAAGTAATGCCCTTAGTGGTGGGAGCGTGAGGGGTGTGGCAGCTCCTGTGGGGGGAAATGCTGGAGATAGTTGCCTGGCCACCTAGAAGAGGTTCTAGGTGTCAGGGGGGAGAGGTGTGAGTCATGCCCCTTCCTGACTGTCAGAGGGAGAAGAGGAGGGTTGGGCCTTCTTTCTTTCCTATCTCATCTTGATCTGCCGAGCTGTAGGTAGGAATTCCCCAAAGTTACTCTGAGTTTCTTTTGCTCGTGTCTCAAAAAGAGGGCAATGGGATGTGGTGGTGAGAATCTTAGCTTGCCCCTTGCTTTATCTCTCTTTGGAAACTATACTTTTCTATTGGTGAATCGTAAGCTGAAAAAGATGTAGGTTCTGCAATCAGAGGTACTTGTTACCAAGATCTGATTCTTGTTTTTAAGTGACAGTTAAAAAGTGAATAGATATTAGCTGGAATTATTCAACAAAAGAGTTCCAGGCTCCAGTTATAGTTAGCAAGTGGGAAAGAACAGTGCTACTTCCAGTAAAATTATAAAGGAGAAATGTAATCAGTTCTTTTCTTCTCTCACTTTAATCAATTTTAAAGCACTGTATATGAAACTAGAGTAGAACAGAATATAATGTCTTTATAATTTAATCAACCAAACATAGACTTTATAGGTAAACACGGATGAATAAGTGTCTTTATATAATTTTTGAGAGTACAATTCTGTTTGTAAAACACACAAATGGGCAAAATTAACGTAACTTTAGATGTCAGGACAGTGCTTACTCATGAGGGTAGAAAAACTGGAAAAGGTACACAGTGAGGTGCTTATTGATATGGATTAAATTCATGGGTAAATTCAATTTGTTTAAGTTCATCAGTATATACTTAAGATTTATAATCTTGTATATGTATGTCATACTTACACAAAAAGCAACAAAATGAATCAAAACATAATCTTTGTCCTCTAGCAACTTACATGCTATCAAAAGAGACAAGCAAGAAAATTTCCCTTTCTGTTGCTCTTCTTTCTTTTGTATACATTCATATTTCCATTTGGTACTGTATTCCTTCTGCCTCAGAGACTACTATTTCTTACAGTGCAAGTCTTTTGGTGATGAATTCTCTTAGCTTTGATGTCCGAAAAAGCCTTTATTTTACTTTGGTTTTGAAAGCTCTTTTTAGTAAGTATAGAACTGTAGGTTGGTGATTTTTTCTTTCAGCACTTGAAAGATGTTGCAACCACTATATCATTGTGTACATTGCTTCTGATGGGGAGTCTGATACTCTTTTTTATATGTTGTGTGTTCCTCTGTCTCCAGCTGCTCTTGAGATTTTTATTTTAACACTGGTTTGAGCAATTTTATTTGATATGCCTTGTGCAGTTTTCATGTTTCTTGTCTTTGGGGTTCATTGAACTTCTTGGTTTATAATTTCCATCACATTTTGAATGTCTTTGGCCATTAAATCTCAAATATTTTTTCTTTTCTCTCTCCTCTCCTTCAGACTCCCATTCAACATTTATTAGGTCATTTGAATTTGTCTTATAGCCTAGAGATGCTTTGCTGGTTTCCTTGAATTCTCTTTTATCTCTGTGTTTCATTTTGGGTGGTTTATATTTAAATTCACTAGTCTTTTCTGCAGTGTTTGACTCGCAATAATTCCTTCCAGTTAAGACATCCCAGTTGTCATTTTTAGAAGTTTTGTTGGGGTCTTTAAAATATAACTTCTATATTTTTACATAGTTTTTGAAAATATGAAAAGCATATACAACATTTTAATGCTTTTTCAAATTCTTTTATCTGTGTCAATATTAGATTGGTTTCAGGTGATTAATTTTTCTCCTCATTAATGGGTCCTATTTGCCTGATTCTTGACATATCTGCCAATTAGATTGTAAGTTTTACTTTGTTGAGTTTTATATGCTTTTATTTTATCTTATTTATTACTTTTTTTTTTAATCTGAAGATTCTTTTTATTGTAAGCCTCTTCAGCAGAAATTCAGTGTCCAGTTGAATGGTGCGCCAGGCTGGATACCAAGCCCATCAGTGCGGTCCTGCCTCTATATGGCTCCAGATTACAGGGCAAAGGCAGACTGTGTTGGGGCACAGTTTCCAACTGTATACATGTACATTGAACACATTTCTAATACAGCAGGTATTCTTGGCTAAAACAAGAGCAAGATCAAATGAGAAAAGGAATTACATACATCCTTTCTAACAGGTAAAGTGCTTAAGAAATGTCTACTCAGGGGTACTAATCTCCTGATGAATTTCACTTCGCTCAGTGGCGTTTTATCATTATATTATTTGTCTTTCCTGGGTTCTTTCCGATCTTCCATTCTGCTTTCTTCTGATGCCGGATATTTATTAAGGAATGAACACCAATTAATTCTCCCTAAGTAGGTTCATTTTGCTGTGTTACATATATAGGCACTACAGAGAGTATGTTAAAGAACTTATTAACAAATATGGAGAAGTTAATGTTCTTCATTGGTGGCTGTGTTTTACATTCCTTCTCATCTCCTCATACCAGCTCACCAAACTTCTGCAGAGGAGCTACAGATAAAATTTCTTAGTAGCTGGTGGCTCTGCACAAATGTAGGCCGAGGCAGAGAGATGCAAGAAGTAATGAGACAGACTGGAGGTGTAGACTTGGGGGACAATTGAGGGGCAAGAAGGGTTTTTTGTTTTGTTTTTTAAGGGATGAGAAAGAACTCACTTTGGACAGTGGGAGAGAAAATAAGCTGCAGTTGGAGACCTTTTAACACAGAACAGGTTAATACTGTGCTAAAGCCACATGTATGTATTAAACTGGTAGAGAAATATGAAGGGAAGGTACCCAGGCCGAAGACACGGTGCTCAGGTTCTTCTTGTCTGTTTGAAAAGTTGTCTGGAGAGCAGCGTCGAGGGTTGGTGACTAATTGCCCCCGTAAATCATTGAGCCCCACTGTGCTGCTCTGTTTATTTTTGTGACAGTAATTTAGTGCTTGCCCTTTCCCACACTTGTCATTCTGTGTTTTTCTTCACATTAGAGGCCTCAGAAAACGGGCACTGCTCCGCAGGGGGAGGAGAGCGGGTGGGGAAGGGCTACACTGGGCCCGGCCGCACTGGGATTCCTCCAGGAAGGACGTGCGGCTCGCATTGGGGAGCAGCGCCCCCTCTTTTACGCTTTATTTTTTCAATTTTTATTAGTACACGTTTGCAATACAATTCTGAACTTGTATTTATTGTAAGCATTGTATAAAATGCTTGTTACCCATTTAATTTAGCAATTACATTTTATAGATATTATATAATATTGTTCTATCACTGGGAGATGGATGAGTCATATTAAATTATTTAAGGTAAAAACGTTTCACTGTTTTTTGGTAATACTTTCTCAGTGTCAGCTAAAGGGAAACTGTTACCACAAGTTGACTCTTATCAAGAATCAGGAAGTACTGTGAGATCAGCATTAGATTCAAAAAATGTTTTTGAGTAAACTGTATATTAAGCATCTGGTCGGACGGCATAGTTGTCAGAATTTAGGCAGGATAAATTTGCTGTTTTGAGCGTCTTCCATCATTTGATATAATGTCAGCAGTTAATAGCACAGTGACCTTAACAGAAGGCACTAAAATTACTTTGAAATTTTTGATGTCCTTACTAGCTATTGCTATAATGTTAGGAAATGCCGTCGTCATTCTAGCTTTTATTGTGGACAAAAATCTTAGACATCGAAGTAATTATTTTTTTCTTAACTTGGCCATTTCTGACTTCTTTGTGGGTAAGTTATATATCTTTATTTTAAACACTCATTTGTAATTATAATTATCTTCAAAGCCTTAAATGAAGCTCTTGTTATATCAGGGGACTGTAGGAAAAGGTGGGGGGGGGTAAGTATTAAAAACAAAAAGCATTAAAATTCTGGTAAGGGCTCTATGTGGGATTTTAAGAGAATGTTATATATGTGTAAATCAATGTGAATCTGATAGAATTCTTATCTGAAAAGTTTATATTTGATGGACTAAAGTAAGTCTAGAATGGTTGTAAAATTGTTTCAGTGTAAGAGTTGCTTCTGGAGCTATTTTCCTTCTATGTTTAGATTTATAAATATTCATCTCTAAGTAAGACTAGTTTCCTTGATATCACAGTGTTGGGTGATAGGAATAATACATGTGCTGGAGACCTGCACAGTTAGAAAATGGGATATTCAGGTCCATTAAGCAGTATGATCAACAGTATTATTTTATGATAGAGCACCAATTGTCATAAAATACACTCAATACTCAATTACTCTGCATCTATCATAGCATTGTATATTAGTAAGAGACCATAAAATCAAATTCCTCTTCTCTGATTGTTACCATTTTTACACAATGCTTACAATAAATTTAAGTTCAGAATTGTCAGCTGACTGATACTGCTTTATTGGAGCTTCAGTATAACTGGATCTGGCATATTTGGATTATTTTTGTTTATAGCTACATAAAGCTTGCTTTTATGTTGAAACGAAATGAAACTCGTAGAAGAGTTAATTGCCGGATTGTGGTGGTTGCTCAACATTAGTTGTTTTCTTTGCTTTCATTGCAGATATGTTTCAGCCCAAACCAAACTTACCTATCTTAGTAGGGTACACAGTACGTGTAGATACTGTTAGGTACACACTTATTTTAGATAATTAGGAAATCTGTAAAGAAACAGGTTACCACATCTTTCGGTAAGGCCTTAATGTAGTACAGTGGATAAGAGAAGTTTACAAAGGACCGCAGCAGCGTAGAGCGCTGTCAGGGCCCACGAAGACCCGTGCTGTGGGCGCTCCAAGCAAGGTGGAGGAGGCACACTCAGTCAAGAGCATTGCAAATGAACCTCTGAAGGATAGACACCATTCTGTAGGCAGAGATGGGGAGGAGAGAAGGACCTGGAGAATCAGCCAGCACACTCTGCTAGGGTCGTTGCGCCTCTCTTTCTCAATGTGAGCTCCAGGCTGGCTGATGTGCAGATGGTCGAACGGGAGCAGTGGGAGATGAGGTTGGAATCTGTATGGTGAAGATCTCTGCATAGCAGTTGCGTCTGCATCAGAGCTTATTAAGCAGGCAGTGTGCAGAGGTAAGGATTTTTAAGCAGGCCAGTGAGTGGAGATGGAAGCTTTCCCTTGGAGGCACAGGGAGAGCCGAAGGAGGTAGGGAGGCTGGGGAGCACGGCTGCATGGTCCACAGCCCACGGGCAGCAGTCTGGGCAGAAGTCATGTGGGCAGGCCCTGAGCGAAGGCAGGGTGGAAGGGAAGGGCAGGGGCTGCGGGGTGGGTCGGCAAGAGAAAGAGATGAGTGAAAGATGGGGCTCCTGGGACGAAGTTATGGCACTCGATTGTGATATGGGGCATTTGGGAGGACAGCTGTGGTTCTGATGTTGCCTTGACAGTTCTGGGGGAAACTTCTGGCTGGAGAGATAGATTGAGGAGCCACGGCACAGAGATGGCAGTGTCACAGTTAGAACGGGCCGATGCAGAAATTTTTTTCTTCTCCTTTCTGTTCTTGTTCTTTTCTTTTCTCTCTTTCCATGGTACTGGGGATTGAACTGAGTGCTTTTGCACTGAGCAGCACCCTTACCCTTTTTAGAATTTTTATTTCGAGGGGGACTTGCAAGTTGCTAACTGGACTAGACTTGGTTCGAACTTGCAGTCCTCCTGCCCCCCAGAGTGTTGGGATTACAAGCTTGTGCCACCACGCCAGCCTTATAAAACTGTTTTCTTTTTTAAAAAGCAACAATCTTCTAGCTTCCCTCCTCAGTTCTATCTCTCCAGCTAGTTAACATTTGTAGCCACATATATATACTTCTATACCATTTTCTGTGTTCACAAAACATACACAAATCAAAGAATATGTATGTGAACTAAAGAATAATTTGCTATAAATATACATGTATTTTACTTTCTCCACAGCATCGTGTGACTTTTAGGCAACAGTGCTTGAAATAGATGGCTTATTTTGCCTAACCCAGTGGAGTGAGGCCCTGACAACTCTTGTGGTAGAGTGGGATGAGGTGAAGTAGCTGAGTGAGCCCAGGGCCTGAAAACTTCTGAACAAAGATGGTTCCAGATAAGAATAGTATCTCTGTGTGGCTGGAGGGCACTGTGGAGCCAGCCCTGCCATCCAGGTGGAGCACCGCAACACAGTGATGTGACTTGGCTTTGCAGCGGTCCCACGGAGGTAGCTGTGCAGCAGGCCCAGTGGTGCCCCCCACCAGAAGGTGGGTGGGCGGGGACTCAGCTTGGATCCTGAGTGGAGGTCAGCCTCTGTTCATCTGTCAGATTTGTCCTTCACATTCCCCTGCCCCTGCCAACTCTTCCAAGGCATGAGAATTGGGACAGTCCCCGAGAAGCTTCTGATAGACTTGGGCTTTCCGTCAGCCTGTTCTCCCCTGCTCTGCTCAGACATGCGCCTTCCAGCTCTGAGTGTGGAGGAACCAATGGAGAGTATGTGCCATGGAGGTTTCCTGTAGCTGGAAGCCAGCCATTCTCCGTGTTCGGGTCTGGAGACCCAGAGCTTCGGCACCGCGTGACGATGGCAGGCAGATCAGATTTGCAGGTGCTCCGCACCATGGCCTGCTGGCCCAGCCTGCCCTCACAGGCCACAGAGGAGGCCTCCTGTTGAGGATCTCAGTCTGTAGGAGCCGAGTAGCTAGTTTCCTAGGCTGAATTTACTGTTGGAAAGCAGAGATTGTTTTTGAGGACAAATATTCCACTACCAGCTCTGCTGGATGATAGATAAGTGGGAAAGTATATCTCACCGGTATCCTATCGATATAAATATAGATGGAAAAACACACCATCTAGTAGATTGGTGTCATGTGACCAACGTGCCATTCATGGGTACCCTCTTAACATCCATGCATCTTGTGGGCGTTTATGGTGTGACAGATGGTGGATGAGGCAAAACGTGGCTGCTGCCACAGAGCCTGAGATGGTGTCTCAGCATGGCAAAGTTTATCTTTAATACTTTCACGGACTAGTGTGGGACTCTTCTCTTACTCGCTGTGTTAGTGTGTTTAGGCTGCTGGCACGAAACACCATAGTCCGAGTGGCCTACACAGTGGATTGATGTTGGTCTAGTCTGGAGGCTGGGATGTCTCAGAACAAGGTTCTGTCAGTTTGGTTCCTGGCGAGGGCTCCTCTCCTGGCTTGCAGGTGATTGTGTTCTTGTATGCTTGCATGGCCTTTCTGTGTGTGGGGAGAGAGGGAGAGACAGAGAGCGCACTTTCTGTTTTCTGTTTTAAAAAGACACTGTTCCCATTAAGCAGGGCTCCACCCTTGTACCCCATTACCCTTTGTTTCTCCCTTAGAAGCCCTATCTCCAAATAGAGCCCCACTGCCGGTTAGGGTGTCAACATATGAACAGGGGAGGGGAATGGACATTCAGTCCCTGATACCTTCACACGCCCGCCATTGTCTGCACAGCCCTCTGTTGGCCGGAAGGGTTTTGTGGGCTCTGAGGCATCCCAACCCCAGCTCCTTGTGCTTGCCATTTTCACACAGAAGGTGTGGCTGCTTCTCCACCGGCTTGGATAGAAGGGGCGGTACCACACTGGTGGCACCCTCATCTGTTCATCTGTCCAGTTACTTATTTTGCAGCTGGTATTCCCTGAGGTGCTGAGGATATAGGAGCAGTGAAAATGCAGACAAAAATCCCTGCTCTGTGTTGCTTCTGTTTCCGCTAGGTGTGGGAGTGGCGAGACGGATAAGAAACAATGGATAAAAGTAAATTAAATCATAGAACATTTTAAAGGGTGATAGTTGCTATTTAGAAGAATACAGCAGGGATGAGGGAGAAGGAGGGAATGTGCTAGGGATGGAGGCTGCAACTTCCTGGGTAGGGCCGGCTGAGAGAGACACGCTTGTGCAGAGAGAGAGTGCTCTGGAGGAAAAGCATTTTGGGCCAGGGAGCAGCAGGTGCGAGCAATGAGCAGTAGGCGCTGGGCCGTGTGTTTTCTTTTTTCTTTTCTTTTTTTTTTTTTTTTTGTGGTGCTGGGGATCGAACTCAGGTCCTTGTGCTTGCAAGGCAAGCACTCTAATCACTGAGCTAAATCCCCAGCCCCAGGGCCGTGTGTTTAAGGGTGGAGACTGTAGGGGAGTGTGTGAAGGGTGGGCCAGCCCGGTGGAGCAAGTTGCCTACTCTCATTGGGCTGTTCTCTTCCTCCTGGTCCTCCTGTCCCTTCCTGTCCCTGTCTCATCCCCCGTTCTTTCACCTCCTTGCCCCTCCTCTTTACCGCCTGGTTTTTTGTTTTGTTTTGTTTTTTTGAGACAGGGTGTCACTATGTAGTTCAGGCTGGACTTGAACTCACTATATAGCCCAGGCTGACTTCAAACTCATGGCAATCCTCCTGCCTCAGCCTCCCCAGTGCTGGGATTACTGGCATGCACCACTACACCCAGCTAATATAGCTTATTTTTGCTTTAAAATAATCAGCACCAAAGCATTATTGCTGTGTTCAAGGAAGTGACTCTTGGTTTTACTGATCAAGTCCATTTGACCCAGAAGGAAAATTCCAGAGCAGGAATTGTACAGACACTTAGGAGGAGGCATAGCAGAGAAAGAGTTCAGATTCACTTTTCTGAGACTCTTTTGGAATGAATCACAAACATCTCCATCACTCCCTAGACAGAGAGGAACGGAGAACATGCTTGTAATGAGGTAGCATGTAGAATAAAAGGTGACAGTAAGGTTTTTTCAAAACCAAAGGAATAGACGAGAGCAGTGATGGTGAACCTTTTAGAGCTTTCAGTGATAGAAACAGCCCGCTGTGGCATGCGTGCCATGGGTTCATCACCACTGGACCAGAGTCTGATTTTTCAAGCAGTGGTTAGGGTTTCGAACACACCCTTCCTTTTTCATACAATTCAGAAACTATGTGGAAAAGAGTATTTAACTCAGACTCCTCCCTTTGACTTTTAAGTCAGCGGTGTCTACAATGCAAATGATTCCCGGCATCTGCGGAAGAAATGAGTGCAGGTGCAGAAAATCTGCATGCTGGGAACCCTGGAAGCCACAACTGAGGGCCAAAATATAATGAAGGTGTCTGATTTGGAGAAGCTTTGATTCATTTCAGGTTAAGATGATACACACACACACACACACACACACGCATGCACACACCCTTTGATGGGATGAAAGGCACCATAAGGAAGCTTACTTACCATTAAAAATACAACTGAAACTGGGCATGGTGGTGCATACCTGTAATCTCATCATGCAGGAAACTGAGGCAGGAGGATCACCAAGAGTTCGAGGCCAGCCTGATCTAGATAGCAAACCAGTGTTTAAGAAAAAAATTCACAACTGAGATATGACACAGCAGATTATTCAGACCATAGGTAAGCACTGACCATGGAGCTCCTCCTTTCCACCAGGTTCTGTTCTTCACCTCTGTCCATAAACCCAAGTGAGAACACTAAGTTTGCGTTCCTGTCCACCTGTTCTCCTCCAGGATAGTTTCATAGCATCTTGTCTGGGAAGAAGGTAGAGCTTATTTCCTTCTTTTCCTTTTCCTTTCTTTCATCTTTACTCCTATTCTTAAAGATAGGCTAATTTTGTTCTCATACCCCTCCCCCCAAATGAAAATTTCTACAAGTCCCTTATAAAATATGATGGTAGTCAGCAAAATCAGATTTCCACTGAGATTCCCCCCACCCGGTCATATTCTCAGCAGGTAGTGACACCTTTCTGAAATGTCAGTGCAGTTAAAAACCCCCAAGTGCAGGGAGGGGAGCGCAGCTTGATCATTTTCACAGGTAAGCGGTTTCTGTGCTGGGCTACATCGCTGTGGTAGAGGCTACCTGTTTGCTCATTCAGTGCAGGGATGTGGTTAGAGTCAGGGCTTTTGAAATTATATTTCCTGATGTTAAATCCAGTCGTTTTTCACTAAGTGGCTGAGTGGGTCTTTGTCTAATTGGCTCCTTTCTGAGTGTTAGGTTCTTTACCTGTTACGTCAGCCTCACACAGTTTCTCTGAAGATTCACTGAGATGATTATTGTAACTCACAGAGCACAATGCCTGGCACATGGTCAGGCACCATACACGTTAGCTGTTATTAAATTCAACGTGCAGGCAGGTGTGCAAGTCACCCTAGATGTTGTAGGAGGTAAAACACTGATTTGCGAACTGGTCCTAATCCTCGGGGGGACCGGTTAAGTGATGATTATGATATAATGTGGGGTGTAATGAGTGTGTTGGAGGAGAAGTGACAAAAGTGGCAGAGAGCTGGGAGAGCGTAGGTAACAGAGAGATTGCTTCTGCCACAGAGGTTCTGACTAAGTTAACAGGGAGGAGGCCACTTTTTAACTTTAGGGAAGAGCGACAAGGAAGTAAATGTGAACACACACCCACACACACACACACATGCACACAAGGAAGATATTCTAGGGGAAAAAAAAGAAGTTGGCAGCTGGGTGTGCTGGCGCAGGCCTATAATCCCAGGTACCTGAGAGGCTGAGGCAGGAGGATGGCAATTAAAGGCCAGCCTGGGCATATGATTGAGACCCCATCTCACAATACAATAGTAAAAAGAATAAAGAGGCTGTTGGGGGAGATGCTCAGCATTCCCCAGGTTTAGACTGCAAAACTGCAAAACTGCAAAAACAAAACAAATAAAAAGAATGAAGTTAGCAAAGAGAAAGATGCTAAAACTCATGAGATGCGCTTAGGGAAGAGTGGCCCAACCTGTTTTGGTGGTTTATGATGAACATAGATGTGATTTATGCTGCCTATAGCTGGAAATAGTGTCAGGATCATACTTAATTTAGGAAGTGAGAAGGAGCCATCGGAAGTCCATTGTTCATGATGGCTATTATAAAAATCACATTTAAAAAATGTATGGGACCCTACAAAAAATTGGACCCCATAAAAATGTATGGGTCCTAGACTGCTGGGTGAAATAACATGAATTCCTATATATAATTGTGCTAGTCAGCTTTGCATTATTATACCAAAACATCTGAGGCAATTAACTTATGAAGATAAAAGGTTTGTTACTCACAGTTTGGAGGTCCAAATCCAAGGCCAGCCAGTTTGGCCTCTGATGAGGGTGATGGATGGCAATGGTGGGAGCAGATGTAGGGGTTAGTACTCACATCTACAGCCAGGAAGCAGAGATACTGACGACTGGGGCCCATGGTCCCCTTCAAGGTCATTCCCTCAGAGACCCAAGGACCTCCCTTTAGGATCCATCTCCCAGTACCAAGGTACCTCCCAGTACCATCACCTTGGATACCAAGGTTTTATGTATTTATCTTTGGGGGACACTTGTCAAAATCACAGCAGTAATCAAGCCATTCTTAGTAAATTCACTGTGTCGTCTGCCCGTTAGAATATGCCTCTTCACATTCATTGATGTGTGCTGTTTCTCTTCCCTGTGCAGGTGCGATCTCAATTCCGGTGTACATCCCCTACTCGCTGACTGATTGGACTTCTAGACAGGAAATCTGTGTATTTTGGCTCGTTACTGACTATCTTTTATGTACAGCGTCTGTGTATAACATTGTCCTCATCAGCTATGATCGGTATCAGTCGGTCTCAAATGCTGTAAGTCCAAATGTTAATTTATTTTCTTTAGATGATTATATGGATGTAAATTTTGGTCCCTCCTCTTTGATGCTGGACATGAAACTCAGGGACTTGTATGTGTATGTGCTCCATCACTGGGCTATATCTCCATTCCCAACAAAATAAGTAAGTCTAATTTTTATTTAATCGAGAAACCTTAGAAGAATTCCATCCTGCTGTTATCTGGTACAAAGTTCTCATTGGCCTTTATGCGATTTGGGAAAGTCATTCCCCTATGAGCCACTGAAATGAGAAACCATCAAAGAGAACCCAGGAGTGTTATACTGAGTATACTGAGTAGGTTGGATATATGTGAAGCTCATAGTAGATTTATCAGTTCCACTCTGTAGACAAATTAAAACCTAAATATTTTCCAAAGGGTGGAACTTGGTGGGCAAACAGGAAGAATCTCCAATTTTTGAATGGAATGAGAAAGTCAACTCTGAATGGCCACAGGGGAAGACAACTTGTGCAGTGGGGCCAGCCAGCAAGACAAGTCCCAAGGCCAGTTTAGGACCTCTGCTGAGAAAGTCTGAAATTAGTCAAAATCTAGAATAACTTCATCAGTGAGTTAGTGAGAGTTCTTAAGCAAGATAAATTCTCAGCAACAGAACATTAGAAAAAACAGAACAGGGTGAAGGAGGTCGTAGAAATATGGGGCAGTGATTTGAAATCTTTGGGAAACGTGTTTCACTTCTGAGTTTCAGGGGCCCAAATATTTGGGGAATCACTGTGTGACCAGTATTGTGCTAAGTGCTGGAATAGAAAAGCTCCGAAGCAGAACATTCATTCTGGGGGATTATGGTCGATGTGGACGCAGATCTAGAAGCACATGAGTTCAGTACAACAGTCTATGTGCTGTGCTGGCAGCATGGATGGGATGGCTCCCACCTGGGAGGGCTGTGTGGCCTGGAGGCCGACAGGACCAGGCGGAGAGGTTACATAAGGCAAAGGGCAAGCTGCTGGAGCAGAGATTCTAAAACACCAAAGCTCAAGCAGGACAGAAGTTCTTTGTCTCTCCCAGGAAAGAGAGAAGGTTCTGCTCCAGAAACTCACCTGGACACCCATGAACAAGGTGGCTCTGAGCCCTCTAGAGCAGGGGCTGGCCAACTTTTACTAACCCAGGCCAGATAGGAGATGTTTCTGCCTTGCAGGACATATAGACTTGGTTGTAACTGCTCACCTCTTTTATTGTGGCAGCACAAAACAGCCCTAGATGACACATGAAAAAAAAGTCTTGGGTTTGTTCCAATGAAGCTATTTATAAAAACAAGTGGTGGGCCATATTTCTTCTATGGACAGTAGTTTGCTGACTGCTGCTGTAGGTCATTATCCACTGGTTTTTGTTACTCCAGGTTATAGACAGGAAGTGGGAAGGACAGAAGTCCAGGGCAAGGGATTTTCTTCTAACCAGGTAGTGCAGAATTGCGCTGTCATTTTTTTTTATTTTAATGGTACATTTTAGATGTACATAGTGATAACATTCATCATAGGGGATTTGTACCTGTACATGATATATCTTGTTGCTTCTTTTTTTCCCATTCCCCTCCCCTCTCCCTGTCCTCCCTCCCCATTTACAAAAGCTTTGTTTCCATTTTTTTCTTGCATTTCTTATTTCTTTTGTCCCTCTGTTCCTTTCCCCCTCCCTTGTTCCCTTTTCCATTTGGACACTTTCTTCCCTTTCCCAATATAATACATTTTAGTCTTTATTTACACTTTCAGTTTCTCACACCAGAGAAACAATGCGGTATTAAACATGTGTGTCCGATTTATTTCACTTAAGAGTATGGTCTCAAGATGCATCCATTTACCTAGAAATACCTCAAGCTTATCATTCTTTATGGCAGAATAGTACTCCATTGTATAAAAAAAACACATTTTGTTTATCCATTCTGTTGTTGATGGGCATTTGGTCTGTTTTCAAGATTTAGTTATTACAAACTGTGCTGCTATAAACATGGGTGTGCATATATCACTGCGGTATGATACTTTTAATTCTCTTGGGAAGATACCAAGAAGTAGAATAGCTGGGTCAAGTGGAATCTCTAGTCATTTCACTCACATTGCATTGGCGAAATTTAATCACATTATCCCACCTTGTTGCAAAGGAGTCTGGGAAGTGTGGTCTCTGAGTTGCCATATGGTCAGGAGAAGGGGTAAAATGGATGTGATGGGACAGCCAGCTGTTTCTACCAGGCGCCATTGGGAATTTCACTGGTGCCAGGTCCACTGAAATTTCTACTGGTCAAACTATGGAGAAAGTGCATATCATTTGGATTAACAATTCATATACCAGTAATCTCATATTTCTCAAACTGCAGAGTTTTACCTATTATTGAGTCATGAAATAAGTTCAGTGTGTTGTGATCAGATGTTTTTTTAATGAAAAATATGGAATGGAGCAGAATAGAACAGAATAAAAATGAGAGTAGGAAATATCAGAGTACTTTCCACATCATGAAGGTAACTACTGTTTTATGAATTCTGTCTGTGTACTTGGTTATGATATCAAATATATTTCTCGCTTTAGGTGCAGTTAAATGTTTGAAATCAGAGTCTTCCTTGTTTGTACTTTTAAATTTTCCTGGCTTTCCGAGTTAACATTTCTTTTAAATCTTCATTGGATGTTCTTAGGATTTTCATCACTGGTTGTCCAAGCTTTTAAGTCTACCCATTGGTTTGTGGGCAGAAAAGGCACAGCTTGTCCAGTTAGAGAAAGTGCTTAGACATTACAGAGATGAGGAATGATGCCCAGAGAGGAAGTGGGTGGGGTGCGTGAATGTGTGTGTGTGCGTGTGTGTGTGTGTGTGTGTGTGTGTGTGTGTGTGTGTGTGTGTTGTCCTAGTCCTGCCCTGAGCGACTCTGCTGGTGATGCAGGCTGTAAACTTGGTGCAGGCGGGTGGCTGGACCCTTGTCCCTTGCGTGCTGCACAGAGCTGCGTGAAGTCTCTGTGAAGGGGCGTATGAATGTGTGCGTGCCGGGAGCACTTGGAACTCTGCTGCCCGGTTGTTCACAGACAGCCTTGTGAAGCCAGAAGGAAGCCTCCCAAGCCTCGGGAGGGCAGGGGAAGCGTCGGTGTGAAGCTGAGCTCTTACTGCAGCTCAAAGTAGAAGAGACAATATGATAGGAAACAGGGTGGGCTGGGCCTGGGAAATGGAAAGCCGATAACAGTTGAGAAAAGAAAAGCTCAGTGCAGATGGCTACATGAGATTATGGTGCTCAGAGAAGTTTTCTGGAGGGGCAGATTCCCTGCGCGGAAGCAAGAGTGAGCAAGGAAAGAAGGAGAAGCGCAGGGCTGGGTCACAGCTGAAAGGAAAGAAAATTAAAATGCTCATGGAGTATAGATGGAGATGGAAGAGTATTTCTTTACCTCCAGACAAAGGAAGAAACTTGATGGTACAGTCAGACCGTAGACAGAGTACTGCTGGGAAGGCTGGGTGGGGCTCTGCACTACTTGGCCAGAGCTGCCACACTGAAGCATCACACGATGGGTGGCTCACATGACAGGATTTTATTGTCTCGTGGTTCTGCAGGCCAGAAGTTTGAAAGCAAGGTGTTGACAGGGCTGTCCTCTCTCTCAAGGCTCTAGAGAACCTGTCATGCATTCCTCTTAGCGTCAGATGTTGCTGGTCATTCTCGGCGTTCCTTGGTTTGCCAGGCACATGGTGTTCTGCCTGTGTTTTTACTTATAAGGACACCCGTCACTCTGGATTAGGTGAACCCTAATCTAGTCATGTAGGATGGAAGTGAACCCTAATCCAATACAACCTCATCTTAATTTGGTTACATCTGCAAACACCATATTTCCAAATAAGGCCACTTTCACAGGTACTAGCAATTAGGAACTCAGTATATCTTTTGGGGGGACACAGCTCAACTCACAACAGCTACTTAGACTGGTCCTGTAATGCTGTATCAACACCGGCACGTTCCAGGGGACTTTGCTGCCTCACAAAAGAAACCTGACTGACAGGACATTTGGATATTTTACGGGGCAGGGTAAGAGACTGGGTAAGAGGCCATATCCTGAATAATTCCCACATTTTGTAGTGGGTGAGACCTCAGCTTTTGACTGATTTCAGAGAGACCACCCCAACCAGCTGGGTCTAGACTCCAGTGGTGCTTGAGCTGTCCATCTGCCAAAGCATTCTCTAGAGAGGAAGATACAAGCATTCTCCTTTCAGCTCCCTGGGATGTCCATTATCTCAACTGACCTTATGCCTAATGAAGAGAGATCACTTTCTAGCATATTGCATTATATCATTACAAAGGCTGAACAGAGCAATTAAAAAACTAAATGCAGTTTTATGACCATCTGGGTATTGTTACCATCTTTATAATCATTAGATGTAGCATAAGAGATGTATTAATTAGGGGTGTGAGAAGAAGAAGGGGAAATAAATGGATTGTATGTGAGAGCTTGTGGTCAGGACCATTCTGATCAGCATGTATTTTAATTTATCCTCAGAAGTACCAATAGTTTAGGGGAATAAAAACCACTTCCCTACAGTTAAAACAACCTTTTAAAAAAAAATTACCAATTTCCTCTTACCTCTAGCCATTGGTGACCCTGTCCCAACATGCACAACCCATCAAAGAAATGGTGTTGGATTCCTTTAAAAATGTGAAAATACTGTACACTAAGGCTTTCAAACTAACATAGAAAATAGTACATGAGAAACAGTGAAAGGGAGACAAGCTCATATTTCCTGGGTAGATCATTTCTCTTTCGGGGGAGTGAGAAAATGGAGAAATACAGGACATTTGAGCCGGAAGATCTACAAGAGGCTTAGAGAAGTTGTGGGTTCCAGATGCCCAGCCACAATTCTAGGTTTGGACACTTTCCCCTCACTACCTAAGGTGCTTGGCCTTGGATGGCTTTAGATTTGGAAGACATTCCTAAGGACTTCAGGTCTGACACATAAGCCTCTGAGCCGAGGGTTGTCCTCTCTCACAGAATCTCTCATTTTTCTTTAGAGAAGCCTGACTCTGTCACCCAGTGGGGCTAGGATGTTCTCTGCCCTTACAAAAGATAGTGGCCCTCCCTGCAAAGTGGCCACACATCACAGCAGGAGCAGTGAATCTGTCCGACAGAAACGCTTGCAGAAAAAGTCATTAGGTGATGCCTGCGTGCGTAGCACTAGTATTTTCCTGCAGCAAATGCAAACATCTTTCTGTCTTTCTGTTTGTGCTTGGTGTTCTTGGGAGAGATGCCTGCAGAGCCCTTCTTCCCACTCTTGACCCCACTTGGAAGGTCCACCACAGACTACAGAGTGGATTCCTTCTGCATGCTGGAATACGATTAGCCATGGCTTTTGAACTTCTTTGACCAGAACGAGAAATGTTTTATACTATGATCTAGTACATGCCTTTCTCTCTATGTATCTCCATGGTCCCAAAAGACGTTGCTGTGGGTGATGAGACATTGTCAAACAATATCTACACTATGTCTGATGCCTTCTGACACTGACTATTCTATTACCTTGAACAGAGTGCCTGTCGTGAAGTCGCCTATAGACTGAGAAAGTAGGTGCATCCAGTTCCAGTTATTGAACATTCAGTTAGTGTCTGTGGGTTAGAAAGACTTTTGTCCTATTTTAGATATTGGCCTGGACAGTTGCTGTCGCGTCAGAGGTTTAACCTTGAGGGTTGCAGTTTCGCCCTTGAAACCGTTAGGAAAGTCAGCGTCTTGGCTCAGGGTCCCTGTGCACGCCGC
Organism: Hystrix cristata; assembly: GCA_004026905.1. Lineage (NCBI taxonomy): Eukaryota > Metazoa > Chordata > Mammalia > Rodentia > Hystricidae > Hystrix > Hystrix cristata. The sequence continues at coordinate 1,485 of PVJO010002820.1, read as the reverse complement.
CGCGTGAGTTAACGTCCTCTTCTCCTGCACGTCCCTGAAACTGGGGTGCTTCATGTGATCAATATATATTCATTATATTGAAGCTGACTTACTTGGTTTCTTGTAGGTGTCGTACAGAGTTCGGCACACTGGCGTCCGGAAGATTATCTTTCAGATGGTGGCCGTGTGGGTGCTGTCCTTCTTGACGAATGGGCCGATGATTCTGATTTCAGAGTTCTGGAAGAATGAGACTACACGTAGAAAATGTGAACCTGGATTTTTTTTGTGGGGGTACATCCCTCTCTGCCTGTCGTTGCTGGAATTCGTGGTCCCCATCTTCTTAGTCGCTTATTTCAACGTGCATATTTACTGCAGCCTGTGGAAACGCGGGAACTTCAGCACGTGCCTCAGCCGACCCGGACTCCCCTCTGTCTCTTCCAGCGACGACCGTGGACACGCGTGCAGACCCGGCCCAGGCTCCGGGGGGACTCTCCCAGCACAGAAAGGCGTGGTCTCCCTTGGTTCGGACAAACCGCGAAGAAAGAGCAGTCTCTTGTTCTCTGTAAGAGCCCACAAGAACAGCAGTGTGATCGCTTCCAAGACGAGTTCTCTGTCCCCGTCGGATCCGCTGGCCCTTCAGCAGAGGGAGCACCTCGAACTTCTCAGAGCCAGGAAATTAGCCAAGTCGCTGGCCATTCTTTTAGGAGTTTTTGCCATTTGCTGGGCTCCGTATTCACTGGCCACAATTATTTGTTCATTTTTTACCGGAAAGAACCTTACTGAATCAGACTGGTACAAAATTGCCTTTTGGCTCCAGTGGTTCAATTCCTTTGTTAATCCCTTTTTGTATCCATTATGTCACAAGCGGTTTCAGAAGGCTTTCCTGAAAATATTTCTTGTGAGACGGCGACCTGTGCCATCACAAAATCGGTCAGTATCCTCTTGAAGATAAAGTTCTCACTTCTGTAAATTTTAGTCATAGTCTCTTCTAGATGAATTCTACCTGGTTTACATCTTGCTCTTTCTACTTTACAAAAAAATCTATAAAGCTGTAATAGGTGATAATTTAAAAAAAACTAAGCCCAGAAGTCAATGTTAAATGAATAAAGTCTAATGATAATATTTTTTGTAAATAGCCACAAATTTACTAATATTTTTCTTAGTCATAGCCTCTTCCTGGTTTTGTAGCTCTTGATGTAACCTTGATTGTGAAACTCTAGTTTCTGTTTTCTGTGTTCAGTGTTTGCTCCTGTAGTAAGTTATTTTCTCTTTTTAAAAATTTCATGGTTGTAATACAAGGATATGCATTTGGAAAATCATTCCCCAAAGTAGGCAATAGAGAAAAGAACTTCATTGAGGACTGGTGAATGAGTTCCAGTTTGAGTTAGCAAGAAGAGGGAGTAGGAGTGGGCCAGGAAAGCTTGTGTATTCCCAGGCTTTATGGCTGTGGTCCCAGGGAGGAGGGAGGTGTGATGCGCAAAGCCCTGGCAGGCAAGGGAGGAGGAA